>SJYC01066199.1:0-72056 GCA_006408675.1 Madoqua kirkii | reverse complement strand
CACTGACTCAATGGATGTGAGTCTGAGTGAACTCCGGGAGTTGGTGATGGACAGGGAGGCCTGGCATGCTGCGATTTATGGGGTGGCAAAGAGTCAGACACGACTGAGCGACTGAACTGAACTGATGCATTCTTCCTTAATATTGAAACCCCAGGAATTGTGCATAGCTAAAGGATACTATTTCTTAGACTCTGCCAATGAGATACAATTTAAGTGATCTCTGAAGCTTCTCAGAAGGTCTCTGCTGGCTAAATGTGTCTCAATGGCATACTGACCATTTTGAATTAAAATTATTTAAGAAATGGCCAACACAAGAGGAACACTCTGACTCTCCCTTCTGTCTCCCCAAAAGCAAGAAATAGATCTCTCCTGTGAAAGATCCTCTTCCTACATCTGGAGATCGAAGGATACCCTTGTCACCAGAGACTGGGAAGTTGGGGCCAAGAAGCCTATGTGAGCAAACCTCTTTACTATAATTCACTACCCGAAGCCTAGACCAGGTTTACAGTCTTCACAAATTGGGCACTCCGAATCAAGTTTCTTTGTCCTGTCAACTCTTCACAGATTTGTTTCTTTGTCTAAAAAGTATAAAAGCTGCCTGCTTTGATGACTTCTTAGGTCACCTACATCTGGAGATCGAAGGATACCCTTGTCACCAGAGACTGGGAAGTTGGGGCCAAGAAGCCTATGTGAGCAAACCTCTTTACTATAATTCACTACCCGAAGCCTAGACCAGGTTTACAGTCTTCACAAATTGGGCACTCCGAATCAAGTTTCTTTGTCCTGTCAACTCTTCACAGATTTGTTTCTTTGTCTAAAAGGTATAAAAGCTGCCTGCTTTGATGACTTCTTAGGTCCTATTTCTAGGAGGCCTCTGTGCAGATGATTAAAATATCTTTCTTTTTCTCCCATTAATCTGTCTTGTTCCAATGCTATTATTGTGCCAAGTTCCAGCCACAAGAACTTGAAAGGGAAAGGGGGAAATATCCCCCTCCCCAACACTTCATTTAAAAAAAGAGGAGCTTTTTGGTGCACAGGCTGTTCCTCTTCTTGCTGTCTGGGATGGGGATGTGATGGCTAGAGTACAGTAGGAATTTTATGTTATGAGACACTCTTCTGAATTTCTTTTTATTTTTTAACAGCAAGAACAGTTTGTATTGGGGTAAAGCAGATTAACAATGTTGTGGTAGTTTCAGGTGAACAGTGAAGGGACTCAGCCATACATATGTATGTATTCATTCTTGCCCCAACCTCCCTTCCATCCAGGCTGGCGTATAACACTGAACAGAATTTCATGTGCTATACAGTAGGTCTTTGTTGGTTATCCATTTTAAATATAGGAGTGTGTATACAACCTACCCAGCTATCCCTTCTATCCATAACTATTTATTGATAGTTAGTCCCTAACTATCTCTTCCTCCTGGCAACCGTAAGTTCATTTTCTAAAGTCTGTGAGTCTCTTTCTGTTTTGTTAGTTCATTTGCATCATTTCTTTTTAGATTCCACATATAAGGGATGTCTTATGATATTTCTCCTTCTCTGTCTGACTTACTTCATTCAGTATGACATTCTCCAGGTCCATCCATGTTGTTGCAAGTGGCATGATTTCCTTCTTTTTAATGACTGAGTAATATTCCATTGTATATATGTACCACATCTTCTTTATCCATTCCTCTGTTGATAGATGTTCAGGTTGCTTCCATGTCTTTGCTACTGTAAACAGTCTGCAATGAACATTGGGTGCATGTGTCTTTTCAGGCCAAGTTTTTCTCTGGATATATGCCTAGGAGTGGGATTGCAGGCTTATATGGTAGCTCTGTTTTTAGTATTTTTTTTTTTTTTTTTAAGGAGCCTCTATATTTTGTTGTTGTTGTTGTCCTTTTTTTTTTTTTTAAAGAGCCTCTATACTGTTCTCTGGGCTTCCCTGGTGGCTCAGAGGTCTCCTTTGATGCAGGAGACCCGAATTCGATCCCTGAGTCGGGAAGATCCCTTGGAGAAGGAAATGGCAATCCACTGCAGTATTCTTGCCTGGAGAATCCCATGGACAGAGAAGCCTAGTAGGTTACAGTCCACGGGGTCGCAGAGTCGGACACGACTGAGCGACTTCACCTTCACCTTCACCATACTGTTCTCTGTAGTGGCTGTACCAGTTTAGACTCCCACCAACAGTGCAGGAGGGTTCCCCTCTCCTCACGCCCTCTCCAGCATTTGTTGTTTGTGGATTCTGGATTTTTTTTTCATGTGAGAAAAAAAATTTATGTCTGTTTTATTTAAGCTACTTTATTTTAGATTTCTTTTTATAGCTAAACACAGTACTACTAAATCAAGCCTATTTTTTCTTGCTTGTTAGAACAAAGAAGAAAACCATGGAGGATTGAGGAAACAGGGATGGAAAAAGCAAAACAATCTTAGGCTTTTAGGGGTGGTGCTTTCCATAAAGTCTTTCAAAGAACAAAATGTTGTGCCATCACATGTGTTTTGTGAGTGGGAGTTAGGCCATGCACACAGTTGATAAATGGGAGTGATGTCAGGGTAATGATGCTGATATGGAATTTCCAAGAGATTAGGAGCAAACTTTCTCCACAGTTGGAAAGCAAGCCACAGCAGTATACAGACTCCTTATAATATAAAGAAACCCTACTGCAGTACTTTTCTTTAGTGAAAGTGAGGAATGGGTTAGTGGCTTCAAGAACTGCTCTACATTTCCCAATATTAAGCTATCTGGTAAAGCCATGAAGACAAACAAGGAAGTTGCAAACGAATTTTCCTTTGTGTTGGGGGGGAGGGGAAGATAAAGACTCCTAGATCAGATTTCCGATTTCGAGAAACTGGTCTCTTAGAAGCACATGCCTCTGTATCTCAAAGTGGAAAATGCAAGCCCCCAAGTTCAAAGGCCGCTTAAGGGGGCTTCCTGGTGCTCGGGTGGTTAAGACTCCACGCTGCCAAGGCAGGAGGCACGACTTTGGTCCCTGATTGTGTTAGGGGAAGCACACTGGCTGAAACCGTCCACCCTGGCCAGGCACCATAGTAACCGTTTGCATGAGCTGTTTTATGACAGGAGATCCTGATAAGGAATACAGAACTAATAAGCCACCACCAACCGGAAGAGCTCAGGAAAGGTCTAAAGGAGACACTGCGTGTCCGTCCACTTCCCAGAATCCATCTCGCTAGCATCCTTGTTGGCTGAGCAATGCATGCACCACCAGGAAAGACTCTGAATTAGAATGATTGGCCAAAGACCACCCGGAAACTAATCCCATCACCATAAAACCCGAGACTGCTGTGAGCCATGCGGCAGAGCAGTTCTCCTGGGTTCCCTCACACTGCTCTCCACCCGGGTGCCCTTTCCCAATAAAATCTCTTGCATTGCCAGCACATGTGTCTCCCTGGACAATTCATTTCCGAGTGTTAGACAAGAGCCCAGCTTCAGGCCCTGGAAGGGGTCCTCCTTCCTGCAACAATTGGGTAAGTAAGATCCTGATGCTGCATGCTGTGGTTAGTTGTTCAGCCGTGTTCGGCTCTTTGCAAACACATGGACTATAGCCCACCAGGCTCCTCTGTCCATGGGAATTCTCCAGGTAAGAATACTGGAGTGGGTTGCCATGCCCTCCTCCTGTGTCATACATAGTTCACCCAAAATTCACCTGTAATTGGGTAACTGGTAACATCTGTGTTAGCTAATTGCTTTTATCCAAAGGAGAAATAAGATGTCTCTTATCCTGTGACAAGCATGTTGCTACAACTTGGGGCCAGGTGCCTAAATGAAACTCCCCAGAGACCTGGAGATTGGGGTGCTGCATTGGTGTGGCCAAAAAAAAACTACTAAGGAGGGGCAGGAATGCTGCATAGGGCAGCAGGCTCTAGTGGAGGGTGACTGAGAATTTTTTTTAATACATGTTTATTGTTTTTGTTGTTGCTCCTGTTACAAAGTTGGGTGGTGTGGTCTGCCCCAACCCTATTTATTCCATGTGCCCTGTTATTTTTAGTGTATGCATTTGGAGAATGAAAAGCTTGAAGTGAATGCATATATGACTTTATAAAGAGCTGGTTGTTTAAAGGAAACAGTAAGAATAGCATCAGGGAAAACTACAAGCAAAAATACACTCCTCTTTCACATCTTAACACCAATGCTTCAGTAAGGGTTGGCTTTTCAACCTGCCTCTTTGCATAATTTTATTTTCTTTTGTCATTGAGAATAAAATCTTGAAAAATGGAAAGCTTTAAATGTTTTTCCTTTCATGCTCTTCTTATCAGGAAGCTTCTCATGTAGCTCTTCCAAAGAGGAGCCTGAGGGGATACAGGAGTTGGGGGTACAGGAGACCAAGCAGGTGAGGACCAGACGATGGGGATGGAGAGTCCCAGGCTGACAGAGGAGCAGATTAGTCAGATGGAGCTCAGGAAGGGAGGTTCCAGAGGAAATGGGGTGGAGAGGATATGATGCATGTGGAAAAGTGACGTCAGTAGGTCTGTTGCAGCTCTGTTGGGGAAACCAGGAAGAATCAGCTGTAAGACCATGAAAAGCCAGTTCTAATTTGATTCAGAAACAAGAAACAAGACAGTTCTTGCACCTCCCACAAGGCAGAGCAGGTCACCTGTCCTGCATCAGCTCGTGGTATTTAAGAATAAGAAAACAGCTGAGTAATATTCCATCGTGTATATGTAACACATCCTCTTTATCCATACCTCTGCTGATGGACATCTAGGTTGTTTGGCTATCATCAATAGCACTGCAGTGAACTGAACTGAATAACAGCAAGAGGGTTCTATTTTCTCCACACTCTCTCTAGCATTTATTGTTTGCAGATTTTTTTCGATGATGGCCATTCTGACCAGTGTGAAGTGATGCCTTACTGTAGTTTCAATCTGCAGTTCTACAAACTAACACAACATTGTAAAGCAACTATACTCCAATAAAATACTATACTAATAATAAAAGGATGAGAAACCAGGATGTCATCCTCTTACTTTTCAAGAGTTCTAGTAACAACCCTGAGCTTCAAATAGATTTACCTGCGGCGTTCCTGTTGTTCAGTCACCCAGTCATGTCCGACTCTTTGAGACTTCATGGACTGCAGCGTGCCAGGCCTCTCTGTCCCTCACCATCTCCTGGAGTGTGCCCAAGTTCATGTCCATTGAATTGGTGATGCCATCCACCCATCTCATCCTCTGATGCCCTCTTGTCCTCCTGCTCTCAGTCTTTCCCAGCATCAGGGACTTGTCCAGTGAGTCTGCTGTTTGCATCAGATGACCAAAATACTGGAGTTTCAACTTCAGCATCAGTCCTTCCAATGAGTATTCAGGGTTGATTTCCCTTAGGATTGACAGCTTTGATCTCCTTGCTGTCCAAGGGACTCTCAGAAGTCTTCTCCAGCACCATAGTTTGAAGGCATCAATTCTTTGGCACTCTGCATTCTTTACGGTCCAGCTCTCACAACTGTACATGACCACTGGGAAGACTTGACTGTACGGACCTTTGTTGGCAGATAGTGTCTCTGCTTTGCAGGATACTGTCTAGGTTTGCCATAGCATTCCTGCCAAGAAGCAGACATCTGACTTCATGGCTGTAGTCACCATCTGCAGTGATTTTAGAGGTCAAAGAGAGGAAACCTATCACTATTGCCACCTTTCCCACCTCTATTTGCCAGGATTTTAGTTTTTCTGCTATTTAGCTTTAAGCCAGCTCTTTCACTCTCTTTCTTCACCCTCAGTAGGAGGCTCTTTAGTTCCTCTTCCCTTTCTGCCATTAGCGTGGTATCATCCACATATCTGAGGTGGTTGTTTCTCCTGCCTGTCTTGATTCTAGCTAGTAACTCATCCAGTGCAGCATTTCTGAAGATGTGCTCAGTGTATAGATTCAACAAACAGATGACAGCAGACAGCTGCTCTTTCTCAATCTTGAACCAATCAGTTATTCCATACAGGATTCTAACGGTTGCTTCTTGACCCGCATACAGGTTTCTCAGGAGACAGGTAAGATAGTCTGGTATTCCCATCTCTTTAAGAGCTTTCCACAGTTTATTATGACCCACAGAGTCAAAGGGTTTGGCGTTGTTGATGAAACAGGGGTAGATTTTTTTTTACCTACAGTAAGCACATGAAATTCTTTCTGCTTTTGTGCTGGTGACCAAGCACAAAGGGCCGCTAGACCTCCTGAAATCCTGGTCGGAGAGCCTCATCATTGTATCTTTCTATGGGCGTAAAATTCCAATCGTTCATGTTGCTCATCTCAGTATCCTTATCCAGACCTTTGGTTTCAGATAGCAACAGGGGCTTCCCTGGGGTGGCTCAGTGGTAAAGAATCTGCCTGCAATTCAGGAGACTCAGGTTCAGTCCCTGGGTCTGGAAGATCCCCTGGAGAAGGGAATGACAACCCACTCCAGTATTCTTGCCTGGAGAATCCCATGGACAGAGAAACCTGTTGGGCTACAGTCCATGAGGTCCTAAAGAGTTGGACACGACTGTGCAAACACACACAACAGCAGAGCACCTCTTTCTCCCAGTTTCCTATGTTGGGTCTGACACCTCAGAGTCCCCGCTGATTTGATCTACCTCTCTTACAGATGTTAGGTCTACAATCATGTACCCACCTCCCCCTCACTCCACAGGCCTGAGAGGGCGGCCTGCTTAGGGTCAGTCTCTGGAGAAGAGGCTAGTTCTCAGGGAGGAAAGGAAAACTCCTGAAAACCAGGCAGGGCAATGATAAGAAATTCTGTCTCTTCCCGGCCTTGTGATTTTGCCTTTCATTGCACGAGCCATTTGCTTCCTCCCTCGTGGTTCTGAGTTCATTGCATAACTGTCTGAAGGCAGTTTTCAGTAACAACAAGGAATGCAAGCTTAAGATGAAAATGTGACAGTTGGAGCGCAAATAAACCGGCTAGGTGACCTCTGTTCCTGAGGTTGCTGGGGAGCTGAAAGGAACACTGGGCCTGCAGAGAAGACTGTCTCAACTTCCTCTTTTCCTGGCAGCTGAAATATTCTACCAAGAGTGATTATTATAGAAATCTTTAGTTCTGAGTTGTTAAAATGTGGACAACAACTTGGCTTCTAGAAATAGGAAAATATGGTACATTCTAGAATTCCATAATACTTCTCTGTTCCTCGGGCATTGTGCCAGGCATCAAAGACCATTTAAAGCATAGCTCCAGCCCTTAGAAAGTAATGATTAACACAGAAGAAACCACAGGGAAGAAAAGCAAAGGCCTCTTTATAAAATACAGTAAGGTGTCTGTCCAAAGGTCAGATGAATACAATTGCCTATTATTCACGCTCTGGAAGCTAAAGGAGTGATAGAAACTCTGGTAATTTTCCATAGGACCAGGCTTCAGAAGTTATCCATTTTCCTGGCTACGTAAACACAGCTAATTAGGTTGATTCGGATCATCTGGAACGCTTTTGACTACGTGTAACTTGGAACCGAGCATTTGGCATCCTTTCTAAGGGTGTGTGTATTCACAGCTTGGTGAGGAATCTCAAATAGAATTCCACAGTTAAAATCAAATACATCTTTTAGCAAACTGAAAAAGTACTGTCCTGTGTGGTAGAGAAACAGCCAGTGATCAGTGGAACCCAGGGCAACCCAAATGTCCACGTGGCACATCTCCTGTGGAATGTGGGTGTATTCAGAGACTTCAGTGATTTCATGTTCTTAATGCAACCTGATGTACCTAAGTACTCCAGATACTATTAAAAATTAAGCTGAATAGAAGTGGCCACAAAATATGGTAGTTAGTGTTCATACACTAGTTTTGAACACTGATGTGCAAAGAGCTGCATCCTTTCATTAGGATGACTCTTTCAAATCTCTTTAAGTTTTATGCATTATTGATCACTTTTTAATATTTTCTGTTATAAAAACCCTGTATCAACAGGGGTAAGATACATTTAAATCTCTTGCATTGTATTATTAATAATACCATCATGGTCAGTGTAAGAAGGTAGAAAATAGAACCTTGAAAATAACCCAATGGACAATTGAAACTCCCTATTTTTAAAGTCACATGTGACTTTATCTTTGTTTTAAAGGTTTTCAGCAGCCCCACAGATTATTTTGTGGAGGAAAGAAATCTCTAAACATCGTAAAATGTGTTTTAATTTTTAGGAAAGCAGAACTCAACATACACCTTTGAAAGGAGGGCTGAATGCCATAGTGTAAGTTAATTTAACTTACATTTGCAAGTTATATTTAACTCGGTGGCATGTCAACCAACTATATTTTTATCAAATGTTAGAGACATGGCTCATGACTGTGATGGAATTTTTGTTACAGATAATCACTTAACTGTGGGCAAAAGAATCTCTGATGAAAGAACTGTAAAACTAGCTTTGTAAAAATGGTAAACACCTAGGGGAATGGTAATTTAGCATCATTTACACAGGAATGTTCTATTATCAGATAACCACTTTCACTAAATGCAAATGTGAAAAGTAATATTTACCAAGGAATAATTATTCACATTTCACCAATATTTAGGCTTAATGAAATGATTTCTTTCCATGTTCTTTTTATATATGAAGCCCCCCATAGGCATTTAAAAAGTGATCAAGTTGACAAAATAATCATTTACCTTTTTTTTTTTTTTGCAAGGACATATTCCCTTTTAAAGTGAGATCATCTAGAAGGTATATAGACAAATTTGTCCCAGAAAAGGCAGCTGGGGAGTGTGCTGAGTGGCAGTTTCACTCCTCAACAAAGCATTGTTCATAACCTTGTTGATATAATATAAAACCCTGCAGAGGGAAGCATATCCGGAATGAAGTCTAATGTCACGAGTTTAGGGCCATCTGGTCTGTCATGTGGCTGGGATTTTTAAAGGAAAGAGGAAGTTACATAATTCAGTACAGCAAGTGGCCTGCAAGGGTTTTGACTATTTTTGGTCTTCAGAGTGAAGTTAAATCTTTAGAAATAACAATACTAATTATAATAGTACTACTCAGGGACCTTTAAAAAGACAAAATTCTCAGTGCTAAAAATTGAATAAAAATGCATAGTAATTATTTGCTTCCTTACTTCTTCCTATGAGCAACATTATCAACCAGAAAGATATCTAAGAGGCATCCTTTTAAGTCAGAGCACTCACTGTACTTTAGGTTTCCACTGTACATGGAATACTAAAGAGATTTTAGTGTACGGTAATATCTTTGGGTAGAGTAGTCAGCTGGCCACACAGTGTTCCAGGAAAGTTTCGGAGACAATATTAAAAAGCAGAGACATTACTTTGCCAACAAAGGTCCATCTAGTCAAGGCTATGGTTTTATGCAGCCATGAAATTAAAAGATGCTTACTCCTTGGAAGAAAAGTTATGACCAACCTAGATAGCATATTAAAAACCAGAGACATTACTTTGCCAACAAAGGTCTGTCTAGTCAAGCCTATGGTTTTTCCAGTGGTCATGTATGGATGTCAGAGTTGGACTGTAAAGAAAGCTGAGACTGAAGAACTGATACTTTTGAACTGTGGTGTTGGAGAAGACTCTTGAGAGTCCCTTGGACTGCAAGGAGATCCAACCAGACCATCCTAAAGGAGGTCAGTCCTGGGTGTTCATTTGAAGGAATGATGTTAAAGCTGAAACTCCAATACTTTGGCCACCTCATGCGAAGAGTTACTCATTGGAAAAGACTCTGATGTTGGGAGGGACTGGGGGCAGGAGGAGAAGGGTACGACCGAGGATGAGATGGCTGGATGGCATCATTGACTTGATGGACATGAGTGTGAGTGAACTCTGGGAGTTGGTGATGGACAGGGAGGCCTGGCATGCTTCTATTTATGGGGTTGCAAAGAGTTGGACACGACTGAGTGACTAAACTGAACTGAACTGAATATTTTTGGGTAGTCATACCCTACCAAAGTACTTCTTAGCATATACTCATATTTGTGAATTTGTTTTTACATCAGACAACTGAAAGTTCTAAAAAAAAGTAACATGTTCTGGAAAATAGCTATCAATACATTCATGTTATAGCTAATGTATGATCATGGTTTCATGTTAAACCAATGATATTTTGATCTTACTATGTTTTTATAAATATCATTCAAAGATAAATCATGTAGAGTGATGTGATTACATTTCTTGGTTAATTTCCCTCCCTTCTTTTGTAGTGATTTATACTCTAATTTCTTATCATTTTCACCTCCTCACCCCAAGAAGCAAGAATTCTTCACTAGGTTCAAATTACTACTTTTTGAGGAATTCCCTGTGAGGCCCAGTGGCTAAGATTCCACACTTTCACTGCTGAAGGCATGGGTTGAGTCCTTGGTCAGGGAACTGAGATCCTGCAAGCCACATGGCTCAGCCAAAAAAACCAGATATGAAAATAAAGCAAGTCAAAACGCCACAGTTTTTGTGGAGACACTCATCCTAGCGTGTCTGTCTCCCAGTTTTCTCTGGGACTGCATAGCCCACATGCCAGCGTCTCCTGTCAACATCATCTGTCAGCTCTTTGGGACTCTCTGCAGTGCTGAAGCCTCTTCGTCACGGGAACCTTCTCTTCCTATTTTCCTTTCTTCTTGTATTCCTATTAAGTGCAGCACAGGGCGCGTTTCCTCTGTCATTTACAGGGCTTCCCTGGTGGCTTAGATGGTAAAGAATCAGCCTGCAATGCTTGAGACCTGGTTTCGATCCCTGGGTTGGGAAGATCCCTGGAGGAGGACATGGCAACCCACTCTAGTATTCTTGCCTGGAGAATCTCCATGGACAGAGGAGCCTGGCGGGCTATAGCCCATGGGGTCGAAAAGCGTTGGACACAACTGAGTGACTAAGCACACAGCACATTTGTCATTTACTTCCTGACAAAGGCAGCTTGGGAGAGAAGCTTGTGGATTCCTGCTGGTGTCAGAATGTCTTCATTCTATCATACAGGAATGATCTGCTTTGGCCCAGTTAGATATCACTTTCCTTTATCATTTTGAAGGCATTGTTCCATTACTTTCTAGCTTCAGGCATTTCTGTTGAGAAGTCCAGTCTCTTCTGATTCTCAGTCATGGGTATATGACCTGTTTCTTCTTCCTGGGAATTTATAGGATCTTATCTTTAACGTTTCAAAATGTTGCATTGTGGTGTCTTTCTGATGATGAATTGTTCTGGGTACCCGGTGGTGGTGGTGATGGTGATTTAGTTGCTAAGTTGTGTCCAACTCTTTGCAACTCCATGGACTGTAGCCTCCAGGCTCCTCTGTCTGTGGAATTCTTCTGGCAAGAATACTGGAGTGGGTTGCCATGCCCTACTCCAGGGGACTTTCCCAACCCAGGGATCAGACTCGTGTCTCCTGCCTTGGCAGGTGGATTCTTTACCACTGAGCCATCAGGGAAGCCCCAAAACAAAGATGAGGCTCGTTAACTGAGGGCCTACATCACAGAGTAATTAGGTCAACTGTGGGTATTTTTAAGTCTTTCCTCCTGAGTTTCTCCTGAGAGGAATCTCTCAATCAACTGTACACCGGAGGGCAAGGATGGCTTCAAATCTGACTGTGGGTGTCCTTGAAGCCAATGGGCAGATGGACAGGGGTCCTGGGAGTTTCACTAGTTGGGATATAGATTTCCATTCTCTCTCCCTTCATTCACTAGGAGCAGGTCTTCAGTTTCTCCAGACTCAGGTAGTGGACACATCAAGATCTGTGTAATAAGATGTTGACAGGGCTGATTCCTTGTGGAGCCTCCAGGGGAGAATGTGTTCTTTATCTTTTCTGGAGTCTAGAGGCTACTCACATGAGTCCTCTGACCCACAACCACATGGTTTCAATCTTTACTCTCTTCCTTGCATCATCTACTGCCAACTTTGATCCTCTAGCCACCCCCTCACCCCACCAAAGGACCCTTGTGATTACAACAGACCCAAGCGGATAATACAGAAAGATCTCCCTATCTCAAAATGCTTAACCTAATCTGCAAAGTCCCTTTACCTTATAAGGTAACATACTTACAGGTGAGGGGTTAGGACATGGGCATCTTTGGCGAGGGGTCATTATTCAGCCTACCACCACTGGGAGTTCATGTCACTTCAACTTTAAAAAGGCAAAAACAGTCCTCTCATCTTTCCACCTTCTGAGTCAGCTCATCTTACTGTGCCACCTCAGCACATATTTGCTCATCCCACCAACAACTAACTCTTCCTGATTTTCTTTATCCTAACATTTTTTGGGATTTCTCTGATTTTCTCCATTTCTTCTGTAGTTGACATCGGGACTACTGCAATAGTGTCCTAGTGTGACTCTGCACATTCCAGACTTATCCATACATCCTGTCCATCCTCAAGCAGTAAGCAGAGTAGTAGTCATTTAAAAGACCAAAGACCCTGATGCTGGGAAAGATTGAAGGCTGGAGAAGAGGATGACAGAGGAAGAGATGGTTGGATGGCATAACCAACTCATTAGACATGAGTTTTAGCAAACTCCAGGAGATAGTGAAGGACAGGGAGGCATGGTGTGATGAAATCCATGGGGTTGCATGGTCCATGGACATGACTAAACATCTGAACAACAACAACAAACAACAACAACAAAATCATTTAAACGCAAATCTAATCACCTCTTTTTCAGGAGCTTCTGAACATCCCTACCTCCTTCTCCAGCTTCTTGATAAGCCATCCTTCCCTTCCTGTTGTATGATGGCCAAAATGGCCTTTCAGCTCCTGAAATGCATCAGGCTTCATTTTAACTGAAGTGCTTTTTTGATTGATCTTCTCTTTGCCTGAAACACTCCCTCCATTTGTCACTTGGCATACTCTTACTCTTCAGTTTAAGACACATCTTCAAAGATGGCTTCTTTGAACTCTTAAGACTAATTTTCATTCCCTTATAACATCTTTCCTTGACCTTTTTCTTTTCAAAATTTATTGATGTGTAGATGATTTACAATGATGCATTAACTTCGAACCTACAGCAAAGTGATTCAGTTCAGTTCAGTTCAGTTGCTCAGTCATGTCTGACTCTTTGTGACCCCATGGACTGCAACACACCAGGCCTCCTTGTCCATCACCAACTCCCTGAGCGTACTCAAACTCATGCTCATCAAGTCGGTGATGCCATCCAACCATCTCATCCTCATCCCCTTCTCTTCCTTCCTTAAATCTTTCCCAGCATCAGGGTCTTTTCCAATGAATCAGTTTTTCTCAACAGATGGCCAAAGTATTGGAGTTTCAGCTTCATCATCAGTCCTTCCAATGAATATTCAGGACTGATTTCCTTTAGGATGGATGAGTTTGATCTCCTTGCAGTCCAAGGGACTCTCAAGAGTCTTTTCCAACACCACAGTTCAAAAGCATCAATTCTTTGGCTGGTTCCAAATCAAGAAAGGAGTACGTCAAGGCTGTACATTGTCACCTTGCTTATTTAACTTATATGCAGAGTATATCATGCAAAATACCAGGCTGGATGAAGCACAAGCTGGAATCAAGATTGCCAGGAGAAACACCCAATAACCTCAGATATGCAGATGATACCACCTTTATGGCAGAAAGTGAAGAGGAACAAAAGAGCCCCTTGATAAAAGTGAGAGAGGAAAAGAAAAAGTTGGCTTAAAACTCAACATTCAAAAAACTAAGATCATGGCATGCAGTCCCATCACTTCATGACAAATAGATGAAGAAACAATGGGAACAGTGAGAGACTTTATTTTGAGGGGCTCCAAAATCACTGCCAATGGTGACTGTAGCCATGAAATTAAAAGACATTTGCTCCTTGGAAGAAAAACTATGACCAACCTAGACAGCATACTAAAAAGCAGAGACCTTACTTTGCCAACAAAGGTTCATCTAGTCAAAGCTGTGGTTTTTACAGTAGTCATGGATGGATGTGAGAGTTGGACTATAAAGAAAGCTGAGCAAAGTGATTCAGTTGTACATAAATATATTTTTCATATTCTTTGCCTTTATCACAGGATATTGAATATACTTCCCTATGCTATACAGTAGGACCTTGTTGTTTATCATTCTGTATAAACACTTAAGCTTTTTCTTAAACATTCATCACCATTCTATTTGTGTATTATTATATTTTAAATTAATTTTTTACAACAGTTTCAGGTTTGCGGAAAAATTTAAGCAAATAGCACAGATTGTTTTCATGTACTTCCATCTCCCTAATCACAATTTACCCTCTTCCTAACCTATAGAATTAGTGGGGACTGCAGCCATGAAATTAAAAGACGCTTGCTCCTTGGAAGAAAAGCTATGATCAACCTAGACAGCATATTAAAAAGCAGAGACAGAATTTTGTCCACAAAGGCCTGTCTAGTCAAAGCTTTGGTTTTTCCAGTAGTCATGTTTGGATGTGAGAGTTGGACTATAAAAAAAGCTGAGCACTGAAGAATTGATACTTTTGAATTGTGATGTTGGAGAAGACTCTTGAGAGTCCCCTGGACTGCAAGGAGAGCCTAGCAGTCTATCCTAAAGGGAATCAGTCCTGAGTGTTCATTGGCAGGACTGATGTTGGAGCTGAAACTCCAATACTTCGGACACCTGATGAGAAAAACTGACTCATTGGAAAAGACCTGGATGCTGGGAAAGACTGAAGGTGGGAGAAGAAGGGGACAATAGAGGATGAGATGGTTGGATGGCATCACTGACTCAATGGACATGAGTTTGAATAGACTCTAGGAATTGGTGATGGACAGGGAAGCCTGGCGTGCTGCAGTCCATGGGATCACAAAGAGTTGGATGCAACTGAAGTGAACTGAGTATTGTACATCTGTCACAAATGATAGGCCAATACTGATGCATCACTGAACATCAGGGTTCTTGGCCATTGTACAGCGAGTTCCATTCCATCAACAATTTGACACCAACTGAGTGTCCTGTGTTTTCATTCAACCTGACAGTAACTACCCAGAGTTATTGTTAGATCCTAAAAGTCAAAGGACAAGATCTCTAACAAGACTGCATTCACATCACACAAGAGCCCAAATGGTATCCTCAGAAGGTCGGCACTTCTGTCCAACTGGTTACACATTCAGATTCCCACGGTGCACCTTCAAGTTTGGTACTTAGCTACTAGTCACTGGAAGCACTGTACTTCGGATTGTGGTTTTATTATAAAGTACACAGATAAATTGCCAGGTAGAGAGATACATAGAGCAAGGTCTGGAAGAGTCCCCAGGGCAGGAGGTTCTAGCTGTAGACTTGGAGGTGCTTCACTCTCCTGGTACTTTGATATGTTCAGTAACCAGGAAGCTCCATCAAGCCCTGGTGTTTAGATTTTTTTATTTGGGGTTTTGTTACATAGGTACGATGGAGAATATTACTGGCCCATAGATGAACTCACTCTTCAGCACCCTCCCCTTACCAAAGGTTGGAGAGTGGTGCTGAAAGCACCAACCCTCTAATCTCAGGCTTGATCTTTCTGGTGATCAGCTTCCATCATGACGTTTTCTAGGGCCCCTTTTCACCGGAGCCCTGCTCCAATCAGGAACCACTTGTTATTAGCATAACAAGGACACATTGGTCATGCATGAAACTCCAAGGGTTGTTAATGCTCCAATCATGGAACTGGGAATGAAGACTTAATATATATACGTACATAATTATACTACCTGCTGTCCAGAATGTCATAGATCTACCGTTACAGTAGCATACAGAATAGCTTCATCATTCTAAAAAAAATTTTCCCTCTGCTTCATATACCTCAACCTTCTCCTTATTTTCCAAACCACTGGCAATTGCTGATATTTTTACTGCCTTAATCATTTGAGTTTTTCCCACAACATCATACAGTTGGAATCATATAGGATGTAACCATTTTAGACTATCTTCTTGCACATACAATGTGCATTTAAGTGCTTCCCAGGTGGCTCAGAGGTAAAGAACCTGCCTGCCAATGCAGGAGACCTGGGTTTGATCCCTGGATCAGGAAGATCCCCTGGGGAAGGAAATGGCAATATGCATTTAAGATTCCTCCCTGTTCTGCATGGCTTGGTAGTTCATTTTCATTTTATTGCTGAATAATATTTCATTTATGGAGGTAGCATGGTTTATGTATTCCTTTACCTATTGAAGGTTATCACACGTGCTTCTAATTTTGGACAATTATGAATAAAGCTGCTATGAATATTTCTGTGCAGAGTTTTGCGTGGTCTTAAGCTCATTTGAGCAAATATCCATGAGCATGATATTTGGCTGATATGTTGAGAATATGTTGAGCTTTGTGAGAACTTCCATATTGCCTTCCAAAGTGGTTGTACCATTTTGCGTTTCCATCAGCAATTGATGAGAGTTCCTGTTGCTCCACATCCTCCTTGGGATTTGGTGTTGTCAGTGTTGTGGACTGTAGCCATTCTAAAAAGGTGTGCAGTAGTGTATTTCAAAGTCTTGCTTTAATTTGTAATTCCCTAATGTCATGCTGTGGACCCTCTTTTCATACACTCAGTTGCTATCTATGTGTCATCTATGGTGAAGTGTCTGTTCAGCTCTTTTGCTATTGTTAAAGTTTAGGTGTTCTTTAAATATCTTAGGTGCGAGTCTTTGATTAGATGTGTAATCAGATTTTTAATTTGCAAATATCTTCTCTGTTTGTGGTTTGTCTTTTCATTCTCTATAAGAGCTTCCCTGGTGATTCAGATGGTAAAGAATCTACCTGCAATGCAGAAGACCTATGTTCAATCCCTGGGTCAAGAAGAGTCCCTGGAGAAGGAAATGGCAACCCACCCCAGTATTCTTGTCTGGAGAATTCCATGGACAGAGGAGCCTGGCAGGCTGCAGTCCATGGGATAGCATAGAGTTGGTGTCTTTTAATTCTCTAAACACTGTCTTTCACAAAGAAGAATTTTCAAGTTTTAATGAAGTCTAACTTATTAATTTGTTCTGTCATGGATTATGCTTTTGGTGTTGTATCTAAAAATTTATGATGAAACTGAAGGTCTTATGTTACCTTACAGAAGTTTTATTGTTTTGAGTTATAAATGTAGATATATGGTCTATTTCAAGTTAATTTTTGTAAATGGTGTAAAGTCTCATCTAGATTAATTTTTGTATGTGGAGGTCCAGTTGCCCCAGTACCATCTGTTGAAAAAACTACCCTTTGTCTGTTGAATACCTTTGCTCCTTTGTTAAAGATCTATTGAATGTACTTATGTGAGTCTATTTCTGGGTTCTGTATTCTGTTCCATTGATCTACATTTTTAGTCTTTCGTGGTTACCATACTGCCTTGATTGAGTGAGCGAGCGAGTGAGGTCACTCAGTCGTGTTTGACTCTTTTCGACCCCATGGACTGTAGCCTACCAGGCTCCTCTGTCCGTGGGATTTTCCAGGCAAGAGTCCTGGAGTGGGTTGCCATTTCCTTCTCCAGGGATCTTCCCGACCCAGGGATCGAACCCAGGTCTCCTGCATTGTAGGCAGACGCTTTACCCTCTGAGCCACCAGGGAAATCACTGCCTTGATTACTCTTGTTGTTCAGTTGCTAAGTCGAGTCCAACTTTTGTAACACAGTGGATGGCAGGATGCCAGGCTTCTCCGTCCTTCATGATCTCCCGGAGTTTGCTCAAACTCATGACCATTGAGTCAGTGATGCCATCTATCCATCTCTTCCTCTGTCGTTCCCTTCTTCTCCTGCCCTCAATCTTTCCCAGCATCAGGGACTTTTCCAGTGAGTCATTTCTTTGCATCAGGTGGAGAAAGTATTGGCGCTTCAGCATCAGTCCTTTCAGTGAATATTCGGGGTTGATTTCCTTTAGGATTGATTGGTTTGATCTCCTTGTTGTCCAAGGGACTCTCAAGAGTCTTCTCCAGCACCGCAATATTAAAGCATCAATTTTTTGGTGCTCGGCGTTCTTTATGGTCCACCTCTCACATCCATACCTGACTACATGATTACTGTAGCTTTATAATACATTTTGATGTTGCCACACACAAGCCTGTGACTTTGCTGTTCTTCCATTTTGGGGTTGACTCTTCTGAGACTTTTGCCTTCTCAAAGAAACTTCTAGATCATTTTCTTGACGTTCAAAAAATACCTTGTTGGGATTTTGACTGAGATTTTGTCAAATCTATCCAGTTGGGGAAAACTGATGTCTTGATGATAGGGATTCTTCCTATTCATGAATACAGACTTTCTTTCCATTTATTTGTATCTTCTTTGATTCATTTTATTAGAATTTTAGCTTTTTCCATATGGATTTTTTACATATTTTGTTAGTTATATCTAAGTATTGTTTCATTCTTTGTGCTGAGTGATAGTGTCTTTAATTTCAAATCCCAGTTGTTTATTGCTGTCATACAGGAAAACAATTGGCTCTTGTATGTTAACCTTGAATCCTGAAACCCTGCTGTAATTGCTTATTAGTTTTAGGTTATTTTTGTGTGTGGGGGTCAGTTCTTTGGGAGTTTCTAAGTAAATATGTCACCTGTGAACAAAAGCAATTTTCTTTCTTTCTTCCCGTTGCAGTTGTTTTTACATGTCTATTACTCTCTGAAGTCTTAAGTTTTCATCTTATTGTCATCTCTTTTATGCTCAGATTTTTATTTAACCAACGTTAAATTATCATTGCACTAAATAATTTAGCTAGAAATAAAATGTTTCTAAGTTAATGCTCTTTTTTCAAATACTGCTACTCCATGGTAAGTATGGAAAACGTAGGTAAAATGTGCCTCAGTGTCTTTGCCCCCTAAAGAAGATGGTGTATCTACCTTTGATGTAAGCACCAAATTAAGACTACCGCAATGACACCCCATGGACGGAGGAGCCTGGTAGGTTACAGTCCATGGGGTCGCTAAGAGTCGGACGTGACTGACACGATTTAGCAGCAGCAGCGTACCTTATATTCTTAGGACAGTTCCTAATAGTTTTTCAGTGTTTGATAAGGATACAGGTAGTACTTTTGAGCACTACGACACATAACCTTCAACAACCAGCAAACTTAGATCAGATAGACAAAGAGTAATATAAACCGAAATGTTGTAGCGCCAAGAAGGCAGGAGTCCAGAAGGGTTAGTGGGAGGGATGTTTAACAGCCTGTGAGTGTGGTGGAAGTCAAAGGCTGGCCAGGAAATCGCCGAACGACAGGTTCTCAGGACTCTTGTGTTGGAGGTGATGGGAACCAAGTGAGCATGTGCGCAGGTGAACAACAGTAGGCGGATGGCACAGGGCCGAAGTGCAGGAACTGTGGGGAGAGAAGAGCAGGTAGGCTAGAGCGGCAGGAGGTGAGAACCGCCCCCCGCCCTGTTACCATGGGGACCGGGTCACCTGACCGGGCGCCGCGCGCCTGCGCGGGCGGAAGGCGGGGGCGGCGCGGTGACGCGCGGCGCGGGCGGTCCTCGGGAGCGCGCCGCCCTCCTCCCTTTGGGTTTCAGAAGTCCGAGCCAGTGACCGGCGGCGGAGAGCGGGTCTCGGCGGCCTCGGTGAGCAGCCCTGGGGGGCACCAGGGAACGCTCGCGCGGCGTACCGGGCGCGGGGACGAGGAGCGGGAAACCTGGGGGACTCCGGGCCGCTGGGCGGAGGGCATTTCGGCGGCGGCCTTTCCTCAGTGGGCTCCGCTCCACGCCCCTCGCGGCGTCCAGCCGGCCCGGGGGCGTAAGTTTGCGCGACGGCGCCCCTCTCCCCGCCCGCGGCCTTGCGGGGTTCGGGGTCCTCGTCGGGAGAGAGGGGCGAGGAGGGAGCCTGAGGCCCGGCCGGGGACGACGCAGGCAGACCCCGTCCGCCGCAGGCAGCCCCCCGTCTGCCGCGACTCGTTTTGTCCGTGTTGGGTGGGCCCGGGGCCGTTGCAGGGGCACCCTCCGGCTCTGGTCCCGGTGCCGAGATCCCGGTGTGCGGAGGCGCCCTCGGCGGCGGCGGCCGCGTCCGAACGTCCGGAGTTGGAGGGAGGTGTTCGGCAGGCGCAGCCTTGACTTTCTGGAAGGGGGTGGGGAGGCTGCTCGCGGCGCTAGTTTGTGGAGAAGTTGGAGGAAAGGGAGAAGAGCGCCCGGCTGGGTGAGCGCGGCAGGAAATGTTCCCGGAGGGCTTGCCTTTCAATCCAGCCGCCCGGGGGCGTAAGTTTGCGCGACGGCGCCCCTCTCCCCGCCCGCGGCCTTGCGGGGTTCGGGGTCCTCGTCGGGAGAGAGGGGCGAGGAGGGAGCCTGAGGCCCGGCCGGGGACGACGCAGGCAGACCCCGTCCGCCGCAGGCAGCCCCCCGTCTGCCGCGACTCGTTTTGTCCGTGTTGGGTGGGCCCGGGGCCGTTGCAGGGGCACCCTCCGGCTCTGGTCCCGGTGCCGAGATCCCGGTGTGCGGAGGCGCCCTCGGCGGCGGCGGCCGCGTCCGAACGTCCGGAGTTGGAGGGAGGTGTTCGGCAGGCGCAGCCTTGACTTTCTGGAAGGGGGTGGGGAGGCTGCTCGCGGCGCTAGTTTGTGGAGAAGTTGGAGGAAAGGGAGAAGAGCGCCCGGCTGGGTGAGCGCGGCAGGAAATGTTCCCGGAGGGCTTGCCTTTCAGAGCCTTCCGAGCTTTCCTTGCAGGATTTCCCTATAATCACGGGAAGGCAGACCCTTAAAGCTACGGAAAGTTTCCCCTTTCACCTAAACGGGCTTATTTCATCGTGGAGTCTTGTATGATGCCGATTTTAAAAAGAAATGTCGTTTATCTAGTCTGTGTTGTGTATGTGGTCCGCACACCCATTTACTGTTATTTTTAAAATCATGTACATTTACTGTTATTTTAAATATCGTGTGCACTTACTAGGAAGTAGGTTTGGTTTACCAAACTCATAACATCCAGTGTTTCAAAGAAAAAAGTCCTGGCTAAAAAGGAAAATTACAGGAAAGAAGAGCCACAGGCTGGTTAGCTGTATCTCAAATGTATATAAATGGTCAGTTTAAAGTTTGTTCCTTTAAGTTTTTCTGTTTGAGGTTGAGGGCAAACAGTAAAAATGTATGTTTTCATTTGCTCTGTTACCAACTTAATTCTACAAACTTTTGTTCTTTAAATGGTATGTAAACATTATAAATCAGATTGTGCTACAGAATTAAACTAAGCGAATGTCTTTTAATAGGTTCAGGAAATAGTCATCCGTTATAGTACATATTTAACTTTGGCAGCATTAATTTTTCGTTATGTTTGGGCATTTTAAGAAAGGATGTGAAAATCGTGACTAAAAGAGGAAGCATTTACTAATAGTCGGCGGTTGAACCTACTTTTCAATAAACAGTTCCCTAAATTGAGCATGACTCAACTATATTTTTTCCTGTTTTTGCCGGATTTAGGTACTTTTAGATAGCAAATGCCAAAAGTCTCTAAAAAGATTCCCACCCCTGCAACTGTTATATGTAGTAATAAATATATTCACAATTATTAATGTTTCCAAGTGCTGTCAAGAACTTTTTTGTGTATTTATTTAGTTTTTGAGGAAGTAATCGGTTAACTTAACTCAAAATTTTTGTAAAGAAAAACAGGGTACATAGTGTGTACTGTTCCCTTCCTTCAAGGTCCTGTAGCCAGCCAAATTCTCTTACTGTAGGAAACAGCTGTTTTGCATTTCTTAGGTATCTTTATAGGGATATTTTAAAGCTTACAAATATGTATTTCCCCTCTTCTGTTACTTTTCTTTTTTTAATTGCGGTAAAGGACACAACTTGGTGATTAAACAGCAGGCATCACAAGTGTATGTAACATTACCATTTTAACCATTTTTAAGTGTACAGTTCAGAGGTATTAAATATACTGACGTTGTCATGCAGCCGTCACCACTGTCCGTTCCCTCAGTTCTTTTCATCTTGTTCTCATTAAACAGTAATGCCCCATTCTCTCCTCCTCCCAGCCCCTGGCAACCATTTTGGTACCTTGTGTCTCTTATGATTTTGACTAGTGCAGCAACTTCATGTAAGTGGGATCAGGGTGTTTGTCTTTTTTATATTTGGTTTATTTCACTTAGTGTAATGTTTTCAAAGTTCATCCATGTTATATATTGCAGAATCTCCTTCCATTTCGCTGCTAAGTCACTTCAGTCGTGTCTGACTCTGTGCGACCCCGTAGACGGCAACCCACCAGGCTCCCCCGTCCCTGGGATTCTCCAGGCAAGAGTACTGGAGTGGGGTGCCATTGCCTTCTCCGCCTTCCATTTTAAGGCAGAGTAAAGTTCCATTGTGTATGTGTGCATGGGCATACATTTATACACACAGTTATACCACATTTTGCTATCCATTCATCTGTTGATGGACACTTGGGTTGCTTCCAAGGTTGAGCTAGTTTGGGGTTGGGGGCCTCCTATACTGTTTTTTATTGCACCTGTACCCAGGGGATGCAGTAGTAAAGAGTCTGCCTGCCAATGCAGGAGACATAGGTTCCATCCCTTGGTCAGAAGATCCCCTGGAGTAAGGAAGGGCAACCCACTCCGGTATTCTGGCCTGGAGAATCCCATGAACAGAGGATCCTGGTGGGCTACAGTCAATGGGTTGCAAAGAGTCAGACACGACTGAGCAGCTGAACACACACATGTGAACATACACAATTTTACATTCCCACAAACAGTAAGTTAAGAGTTCTAAATTTTCCACATCCTCACCAAAGCTTGTTTGGTTTTTTGGGTAGTTGTCACTCTCATGGATGTGAGGTATATATCATAGTTTTGATTTGCATTTCCATAATGATTAGTGATGTTGGACATCCTTTCTTGTGATTGTTACCTTTTCCTCTATATTTTTGGAGGAATGATTATTCATCTTCTTTGCCGATTTTGTTTTTGTTGTTTTAGGACTTCTCCAAATATTTTGGATATTAGTCCCTTATCAGATATGATTTACAAATATTTTTACCCATTTGATGAGTTACCTTTTATGCTATTGATAACATTCTTTGACACAAAAAGATTTTTAGTTTTCATGAAATCGAGTATGTCAGTTTTTTCTTTTGTGACCTGTGCCTTTGGTGTCATGTCCAAGAAATCATTTTCAAATTGAATGTCAGGAATGTTTTGTCCCATGTTTTCTTCTAAGAGTTTTATTGTTTAAGGTCTTATGTGTAGATCTTTGATCCATTTTGAGTTAATTTATATATATATGTATATGCACACATATTTATATGGTGTTAGATAAGGGTCCATCATCATTCTTCCGTGTGTGGTTATCCAGTTTTCCCAGTGCCATTGTTGTAAAGATTGTTTTTTTCCATTGAATGGTCTTTAGACCCTTGTCAGAGATCATTTGGCCATGTATATGAGGGTTTATTTTAGTCTGTCTTTTCAGTTGGTCTGTGTTTGTCTTTGTGCCAATACTATACCATTTTGAATACCATAGCTTTATAGTAAGTTTTGAAATCAGGACATGCGAGTTCTCCAGTTTTGTTTCTATGATTGTTTTTAATTTCTTTCAGCAGTGTTTTGTGGTTTCCATTGTACAAGCTTTTTATTTCCTTGATTAAATAAATTCCTAAGTAGTTTATTATTTTTGATGCTCTTGAAAATGGAATTGTCTTTGTGTTTTTTCCTGATTGTTCACCATTTATATGTAGAATTACAATTGATTTTTGTGTCCTGACTATCCTGTTTCATTGGTGAATGTATTAGTTCTAATGCTTTTTTGTGGAGTCGTTAAGGTTTGCTAAACTCTAAGCATATAAGGTCATATCTGAAAATGTAGATAATTTTACTTCCTTTCAGAGAAGGAAATGGGAACCCTCTCCAGTATCCTTGCCTGGAAAGTCTCATGGACACAGGAGCCTGGTGGGCTGCAGTCCATGGGGTCAGAAAGAGTCAGGCACAACTGAACGACTAACACTTAACACTTACTTCTTTTCTAATCTGGATATCTTTTATTTATCTGGCTAGAACTTCCAGTACTATGTGTGGAAGAGTAGTGTTGAAAGTGGGCATTCTTGCTTTGTTCATGATCCCAGAGGAAAAATAATTAATCTTTCACCTTTGAGTATGACGTTTGCTGAGGGTTTTGCATTATATGGCTTTTATTATGTGGCCCTTGCTTCCTTCTATGCCTGTTGTGTCTTTATCATAAAAGGTGCTAAATTTTGTCAAGTGCTTTTTATTTATCAGTGAGATGATTGTGTTTTTTTTTTCACTTCATTTTGTTGATATGATGTATTGCTTTGAACAGTTATTAGTTGAACTTTTCTCTCCCAATAATGAATCCTATTTGTTAAGAAGTGTCTAATCCGTTTAATATGCTGTTAAGTTCTGTTTGTTAGTATTTTGTGGAGGATCGCATCAGTGTTCATAAGGAATATTGGTTTGTAGTTGTCTGGCATTGGTATCAGAGTAATACTGTCCTCATAGAATGAAAGTGTTCCTTCTTCAACTGTTAGCAAAATTTTGAGGATTTATACCAGTCCTCTTATATATTTAGTAGAGTTCACCAAAGACACTATCAGATCCAGGGTTTTTCTTTGTTGAGAGACTTGACTGCTGATTCAGTCTCTTCACTAGTTACTGGGCCTATTCAGATTTTCTGCTTCCTTGTGATTCTTAGTAGGTTTTGTGTTTCTAAGAATTTGTCCATTTCATGTAGGTTATTCAGTTTTTTAGTGTCCATTTGTTCATAGTGCACTCTTTAAATAGTTTGTCTTATTTCTGTAGAAACAGTGATAATAGTCCCACTTTCATTTTAACATATTTCTTTTTTTTTTTCCTTAGTCCATTTAGCTAAAGGTTTGCCAATTTTGTTGATCTTTTTGTAGAATCAAATTTAGGTTTCAGTAATTTTAATTTATTTTTTCTGTTCTCTATTTCATTTATCTCTGTTCTCATCTCTGCTACTTTTGCTAGCTTTGGGTTTAGTTTGTGGTTTTTTTTCTGGTTGTTTATTCCCCCTTATTTTATCACAAATTTGAGTGTGCTTTATATACTGCCCTAAATAGTGCTGTATTTTTTCCAGTTAGTGATATTTCAGATCTCTTTCACTATCTTGTCTGTTTAGTACTTCCTCCTTTGTTTCAAGAATTTTGCTATTACAGTTGGTGCTTCAGTGAATAAAATTCTACATATGTTGCTTTTTGTATGTAGATATATTTCTAGACTAAAACCTGAAGTGGTATTTGTGGGTTGGAGAGTATCTGCATTTAGGTTTTGGTAGATACTGCAAACTCAGTCTTTATGGAAATTGTACTACTTTACACTTTAACAGTAATATATGTGTTTCTCAAAGCCTCATTATCAGAGAGCATTGTCAAACTTTGTATTTTTGTCTGTTCAGTGGGTGGTAAATGGGTAAAAAGAAGTTATTCTATTTAGAGTAGATGTCATATGACCATATTTCTCAATGGCTTATCATAACAATCTCCCTGGATATTTATTGAAAGAATTCCTAAATTTCTAAGCCCTTTCATGAATCTGTGTCTGTATTTTAACTAGTGCTCAAATACTTCTGATTTGGTGATTTGCCAGGTTTAGACACATAGCTGTGGAAGACTTTGCATCAAGCTGTGTTCCTTGACACTATCTGGAATCATCTGGAATGTATGATTGTATGATTCATTGTATGAATCACCTTGAACATAAGAACCCCAAAATCTTATTCTAAATTTTTGTAGCATTTAAAGGTATATGTAGATGAAATGGCATTGTCTTTGAGGACAACTAATTGCTCATCAGATGTCATCCGTAAAGTTGAGAGATAACCCATTTTATAAATACCCTTCCAGATTTCAGTCACATTTCTAATACAGCTTATTAGTGTATTTAGTTTGCAATTGGTTATCAAAACACATTACTGGTTTTAGATTTCATATCCATCTCTAATAGGTTCTAACATTACTGTCTGGTAAATTTTGTACCTGCATTGTCAAAAAGCAATAGTTTTTGTGGGGATGACAATTTATATTTGCAGATAATTTTTGTGTGAGGAATTTTGTGGGGATGACCATCTATTTCTGTATTATCAGAGAATTTTCACTTATACTTTTATAAACACCAATTAAAATAGTCAGTGCAACAACGTTTTAAAAATTTTTCTACCTTGCTGTTGTAAGTTGCATGTGGAGAAAAAGAGTGAGCTGGGCAGTCAAGCAAGAGAAGGAAATTTATTAGAGGGAAAACAAGAGGGTGACTGTCCTTTAAGGAGATCCAGTGTCCTCCCTTTCTGATGGGGTCTTTCTTACACCCCGCCAATGAAAAATTCTCTGAAGGGATGGTTAATTTTTAGCCTGTAGCTGAGTCCTGTGATCATGTAGCTGGAGGTCTGGAATCCAGTGGTCTTCTAGCCTTAGGTAGATAGGTGCCAATTCCTTCCCTCTTCCCTTTTTCCTAAGAAAGAATAAAAGTCTT
Organism: Madoqua kirkii; assembly: GCA_006408675.1. Lineage (NCBI taxonomy): Eukaryota > Metazoa > Chordata > Mammalia > Artiodactyla > Bovidae > Madoqua > Madoqua kirkii. The sequence goes on along the minus strand of SJYC01066199.1, from coordinate 45,898 downwards.
GAAGTAGAACTTCTGAGAAAAAACTTAATTTTAAATTGTATCCATTGGACCCTGATACAGAAGGTTAATGGAGAAGGCAGTGGCACCCTACTCCAGTACTCTTGCCTGGAAAATCCCGTGGATGGAGGAGCCTGGTGGACTGCGGTCCATTGGGTCGCAATGAGTCAGACAGGACTGAGTGACTTCACTTTCACTTTTCACTTTCATGCATTAGAGAAGGAAATGGCAACTCACTCCAGTGTTCTTGCCTGGAGAATCCTAGGGATGGGGGAGCCTGGTGGGCTGCTGTCTGTGGGGTCGCACAGAGTCAGACACGACTGAAGTGACTTAGTAGCAGCATAAGAGGGTTAAAGGGCAGATTTCTGGACTCTGTTTCAGACTTACTGTTTCAGTTTCTGGGTCTAGGACTCAACCTCTGTTCTTAACAAGATTTCCAGATTATCCTTATGGACTTAAAAATTGAAGATGATAAAAAATTGAAGATGATAGGGCTCACGTAGGGTCTCACTGATAAGATGGCTCATTATGTCTACCTCGCAAACAAAGAATAAAATCACGATGATCCGTGAGACTGACCAAATTGCCCAAGTGGCATTCTGTTTTCTCACTGGCACCTATCTTCTCAAAGCTGTGAGACCACCAGATTCCAGACCTTCAGCTACAGGACCACAGGACTCAACTACAGGCTAAAAATTAACCATCCCTTCAGAGAAGTGTTCATTGGTGGAGTATAAGAAGGACCTCATCAGAAAGGGAAGACGCTGGTTCTCCTTAAGAGCCAGTCACCTTCTCTTTTTCCTTGAATAAATTTCCCTTTTATTGCCTGACTGCTCGGCTTGCTTTTTCTCTGCACTCATCTTAAAGAAGACATGATGTTTGAGGACCTTAAGCAGGCTTTTGACTATGGTAGTACTTTGGGCTGCTTTTCTATAGAGCATTTCAATTGTTTCCTGTGCTGTAAAGTGATACCTTGTTGTGGTTTTGATTTGCATTTCCCTGGTAGTGTTGAACACCTTTGTGTATATCTCTTGGCAGTCTGTGAAAATGTCTGTCCAGCTCCTCTGCCCAGTTTTTAATTGGATTTAGTGTACAGGTCTTTCAGCTCCTTATTTAAATTGATACCTCTGTTTGATGCAATTGTAAGTGGAATTGTTTTCTTAATTTCTCTTTCTGATAGTGTATTTTTAGTGTATAGAAATGCAACAGTTTTGTGTATAGATTTTGTATCTTGCAGCTTTACTGATTTTATTAGTTCTAATAGTTTTTTGGTGAATCTTAGATTTTCTTCATATTCATAATATAAATAGTAACAGTTTTACTTCTTCCCTTCCTTTTGGAAGGGTGCCTTTTCTAACTTTTGCTTGCCTAGTTGTTCTGGCTAGGACGTCTAGTAGTGTATTGAGTAAAATGGCAAGGTGGTATTCTTGTCACTGCATTTTACAGCCCCCCCCCCGCCCCGCCCCACCACCGTTCATGCTTTTGATGTCACAGTTTACATCCTTTTTATCTGTGTTGCCCTAAACAAATGATGTAGTTATAGGTGTTTTTTTTTCTTCAGCAGTTATTCTAGCTTTATAAGTAATTAGTCCACTATCTTTATAGCTTTAGGCTGTTCTGAATTTTCTATATTTACTTTTACCATTGGGATTTAAACTTTGTTTTCCTGTTACTGATTAGCACCTTTTTGTTTCAACTTAAATCTCTTTAAAATTTCTCTTGAGGCTGGTCTAGTGATGATAAACTCCCTTATTTGCTTGTCTGGGAAATTCTTTACCTCACCTCCAGATCTGAAGGACTTCTCTGGGTGGAATGTTCTTTCTGCTGTTAGTACCTTCTGTCCCGGAGTTTCTGCTGAAGAACTGCTTAGAGTCTTTTGGGGGTTCTCTTGTGCATAACAAGTTGCTGTTCTCGTTAGTTTTTAAGATTCTTTCCTCATCTTGACGTTTGAGTTATAACATGTCATGGTGTGGGTGTCTTCATCTCTTTTTGGAACTCCCTGAGCTTCCTGGATCTGAATGTCTATTTCCTTCGAGTTAGGAAAACTTTCAGCCATTGTTTCTTCAAATTTTTTTTACCTCTTTTCCTTCAGAGACCCTTACGATGTGAGTGTTGGTAGCATGGTGCTGTCTCGTAAGTCCTGTAAGCTGTTTTCATCCTTTTTTCTTTCTGCTGCTCCGACTTGAACTGCCCTGTCTACTGGTTTGTTTCTTCTCTTCTTCAAGTTCGTTTCTTCCTGCATTCAGCTTCCTCTAGTCTGCTGGTGAACCCTCTGTCATATTTTTTCAGTTTTCCTATGTTTTAGTTTTAAGATTTCTGCTTGCTTACATTTTCTGTATCTTTTGAAATTCTTACTTTGTTCATATATTGTTCTCCTGAACTTAGCCTCTATTGTAACTTAAAACCTTATCAGGTAAATCACTTGTGTGTACTAAGTCCCTTCAGCCATATCTGACTCTTTGCGACCCCATGGACTGCAGCCCGCCAGGCTCCTCTGTCCCTGGGATTATCCAGGCAAGAATACTGGAGTGGGTTGCCATGCCCTCCTCCAGGGGATCTTCCCAACCCAGGGATCAAACCCGGGTTTCTTACGTCTCCTGCATTGGCAGGCAGGTTCTTTACCAGTAGTGCCATCTGGGAAGCCCAGTTTTTTTATTGAGGCTCTATCTTGGTCTTTTGTTTGGATTCTGTTCTTTTGTTTCTTCATTTTTCTTGACACCCTTTATTTAGATAAAACAGGCACCCCATCTGATCTTGAATGACTAGTCTCATAGAGGAGATGAGTTTTCTCATTTAGCCCTGCACTTGTACCTTGTTGTATCTCATACCCTTTTAATTTTCCAAGCAGCCTACTTTATTGCTTTTGGCTCTCAGTAGCTGAGGCTGTGCCAGGGTCTATCACTGGCCCAAAGGGGAGGATCCCAGTCAGCACCTAAATTCAGGTTGGTGTGAAGCCAGACCCAGACCCTCAGGCAGTAGCTTTTAAAGTATACAAATGTTCCCTCTGCACTGAGCCTGGCAGGAGAGCCTGTTACCTGTGTCTTTGTTTGCTGCAGTCCTGTTGAGCTGAGGAAGACAAGCCCTGCTGACTTCCGGAGTGAGGCTGTCCAAGGATGTTCCCTGTGGGTGGCAGACAACTACCTGGGCACTGGGTCCTTTCTCAGAGACACTGGCTACCTCGGATGGTGCAGAGGAAGATGCAGAGATGGGGCCTGCTGGCCCTTCCAGTCTTTGGAGAGATTTATAGCCCCTGGCTGTATATTTAATTAGCAGCCCGCTTGCTCTTCAGGCCACAGCTATGAAGATCAGGTGATAGATCTCTTCTGGAGAGTCTGGGGTGTGTTCAGTCTGCTGTCTTTACACTGTGCCCTGGAGAGAGCCTGTGAAGAACTGTTTTCTCAGGAGGCCAGCTGATGGGGCACCAACTTGAAATGGGTTTCACAGTTAGACCATCACGGGGTTGCACCTGGGTGCAGCCAGGACCAACTGAAAGCCCTGTTGTCCTCACAGACACAGCCAGCTCTTGGCTTGTCAGTGATGGGGCGCTCAGTTAGGGTCTCCCTGGATACCTGAAGCTCCTTTGGGATGAGTGTGTCGCGTGGGTTCCGTCCCTTCCAGGCGGCCTTCATGACAGCCACTCTCCAGCCCAGTTGCCTGCTCCTCTTCCGTAGGAGCACTTGCAGTCCTGTGGGACCTGTGAATGGACATCTTTCCACCAGAGCCCGGCTATTGGGGGGTGTCCCTGGTGGCAGCTCCAAAAACCGGAGCACCTGATGTGTTGTGCTGTATTTTTTTTTAAGATTAGTGGTTCTGCAATCCTGAATTTTCATCATCCTAAGATTTCTTAAAAAAAAAAACAACAACTTAAGACTAAACAAGTAGACAAGTATTGTTTTAACTTTTAAATGATTGCAAGTTTTTAAAAATTTTATTTTTATTTATATGGCTGTGTTGGGTCTTAGTTGCAGCACCGAGAATGTTTTAGTTGCTTCTTATGGACTCCAGTGTCCTGACCAGGCATTGAACCCGGACTGCCTGCATGAGGAGTCAAAGGGGAGACTAGTTACAGTGAGTGGTTTGAGGGAAGGAGTGAGTCAGTAACTCAGAAAATGATGACTACTGCCATTTTAGGCGATGCCAACTAGGTGACTTTACCAGCATGTTTCCTACCTCAAGAATCAAAGCATAACAGCTAGAAAGATGATCACAGATAAACCACTATGGTATTTGAGTCCTTGAGGTTTTTGGTCTGTGTGCATATTTAAAGGAAGTTACTGCAACATTGCCCTGAGGAGGTAGAGGTCAGAAATCTTAATGCTGAGGCAGAATCATCAAGTATTTTTTGTCTTTAGATGTTCTGGAAAAACCCTGAGACTGTTCCAAGCATTGGGAAGCTTCTTCAGTTCAGTTCAGTCTCTCAGTCATATCCGACTCTTTGTGACCCCATGAATCACAGCACGTCAGGCCTCCCTGTCCATCACCAACTCCCGGAGTTCACTCAGACTCACGTCCCTTGAGTCCGTGATGCCATCCAGCCATCTCATCCTCTGTTGTCCCTTTCTCCTCCTGTCCCCAATCCCTCCCAGCATCAAAGTCTTTTCCAATGAGTCAACTCTTCGCATGAGGTGGCCAAAGTACTGGAGTTTCAGCTTTAGCATCATTCCTTCCAAAGAAATCCCAGGGTTGATTTCCTTCAGAATGGACTGGTTGGATCTCCTTGCAGTCCAAGGAACTCTCAAGAGTCTTCTACAACACCACAGTTCAAAAGCATCAATTCTTCGGCACTCAGCTTTCTTCACAGTCCAACTCTCACGTTCATACATAACCACAGGTAAAACCATAGCCTTGACTAGACGGACCTTAGTCGGCAAAGTAATGTCTCTGCTTTTCAGTATGCTATCTAGGTTGATCATAGCTTTCCTTCCAAGGAGTAAGTGTTCTTTAATTTCATGGCTGCAGTCACCATCTGCAGTGATTTTTGGAGCCCCCCCAAAATAAAGTCTGACACTGTTTCCACTGTTTCCCCATCTATTTCCCATGAAGTGATGGGACTGGATGCCATGATCTTCGTTTTCTGAATGTTGAGCTTTAAGCCAACTTTTTCACTCTCCTCTTTCACTTTCATCAAGAGGCTCTTTATTTCCTCTTCACTCTGTGCCATAAGGGTGGTGTCATCTGCATATCTGAGGTTATTGATATTTCTCCCGGCTGTCTTGATTCCAACTTGTGTTTGTTCCAGTCCAGCGTTCCTCATGATGTACTCTGCGTAGAAGTTAAATGAGCAGGGTGACAATATACAGCCTTGATGTACTCCTTTCCTATTGGAACCAGTCTTAGTAGAATCCAAATTGGGGGCCAGTGATGGATAAGACTGTCTTGAGAGTCCCTTGGACAGCAAGAAGATCAAACCAGTCAATCCTAAAGGAAATCAACACTCAGTATTCATTGGAAGGGCTGATGCTGACACTCCAATACTTTGGCCACCTGATGTGAAGAGCCAGCTCATTGGAAAAGACCTTGATGCTAGGAAAGATTGAAGGCAGGAGAAGGGGATGACAGGAGATGAGGTGGTTGGATGGCATCACTGATTCAATGAACATGAGTTTGAGCAAGCTCTGGGAGATGTGCTGCAGTCCATGGGTTTGCAAAGAGTTGGACACGACGAACGCCGACAGTGGGATGCACAGGGGTACAGAGGCCTTGAACAAGGCACGGAGATATTCAAGGAGGCTGCAGAAAGCATAAAGTGGGCCAGATCTGGGCTGGGGTCAGTGAGGAGCACCAGTTTGTCCCGGAGTTACACTAGTAAATCCATGTCACAGCAAGGAATGTGATGGCTGGAGGAGATGCAGAGGGGTGTGCCTGCTGATGCCTGGAGCAGTGAGAGCTAAGCTCCCCTCCTCCTGGTTTCCCAGGCAGCTGAAGGGAAGGCCTGGACCCAGACTCCTTTCTTCACTTGCTACAATGTAGTGTTTATCTGATAGAGTCCTAAGTGAGAGTGAAGTGAGAATTTTGACACTGATGTAATGCAAGTATTTTCAGAATCCTCTTAAATCTCATTAGTGGTCATTCTGAAATTCCAACCATAATTGAAAGGATATACAGTAGCTTTGTAGTTCTTCACAGAGGCCTGAGTGTTTTTCACACTTCGCATTAGGTCAAAGGTTTAAATACACCATACAAGTGATTCAGAGAAATAATGCAAGAATTTATTGTTCTCATGGAAAGCTGTTAATAATGTTGTTCAAAATAGTGGACTTGTTGGGAATTCCTTGCTGGCCTGGTGGTTGGGATCCTGGATTTTCATGGCCGTGGCCCAGGTGCAGTCCTGGTTGGGGAACTGAGATCCTATAAGCTGCATAACAAAAAAAAAAAAAAAAAAAAAAGGCAACAAAAACCCAATGAAGGAGTAGACTTATAAGACAATTATTTTGCTCTCCCTTATTTTGATGATATTGTCTAAAATATTTAATAAACATTTGGTTTTTGTCAGAATAAGGCATTGTGTTAGACAAATGTGGTCCTTGATCTCAAGTAGCCAGAGTTAAACGTAAAATAGCTATACTGAAAGGCAGAGGGAAACTGCTGAACTGAGAGAAATGTCAGACTAAGGTCATCAAAGGTAACCTCACAGAAGAGGCTCTTGACTAAGACTGTGATGGAAAAGCCCTGGAAGGACATTCCAGGGAGAAGACAAAGCTTTTACAAAGATACCGAGGCACAGAAGCCTGTGGCCAGGGTGGGAAGTGGAACGCAGTGTTGGACTGGAACATTGTAATGCTTGGAATGAAATGGGATGAGATGAGACCACAAAAATCGTTTCAGGTAAAATGACTGAGGAATCCTTTGTATTTTATCAGAATAGTGAGATTTAAGGTCAGCTTACTTAAACTGACTTTTTAAAGAGTGTAAGTTGGGGTGATACTTGCTGCTTTTTTTAAAGATGCTGTATCTTTTCTAGGCCTGACTGTGTGTATGTTGGTGGGAGGCGGAGTAACGAGTGACCTCAGAGCTATTCAAACAACGTCAGTTAATATTTGAAGAAAAGCTTCTGTGGGGAAAAAAATTTTAGAAAACTACCTGAGTTTTAAACCATTCATCCAGTTCATTTTTCATGGGGGAAAAAAAAAGGGATCTTGTAGGTGACCAGTGGCAGAACCAAGACTAGAACTAACACCTGGATTGCTAGTCAACATTAGTTTCAGTAAATTTAGAATGATTTTGTTTATGATGTTGGTAAATACAATGGTTGAAAGTGTCAATGAAATGTGATTAAGGAGAAAACTTGAGAGAACTGATCTTTGGAGACACAAAAGATAACTGTTTTGTTTTCCTGGATTAATAGAGTTAAGACATATTCGATTGTGCTTTTTCAAGAATTTGCATTTTATTCGCAAACTGAGGCCCTGTTGTCCTCTTCAAAACTGTATCATGCGACTTCTCTTCAGCGTTTTATTGGAGGTTCTATTCCAGGGTGGCTAGGCAAGAAAAAGGAATACATAGGGAAAGGATTTAAATAGATGTTTCTTCAGAGAAGATACACAGATTGGCCATCTAGGTTCATGAAAGATGCTCGGTATCCTTAGTTATTAATTAAGAAACTAGGAATCAAATCTACAATGAAGTGCTGCTGCATGTCCACTCGGATGGCGGTAATTGGAAAGAACGACAATAGCGAGTGTGTATGGCTTTTATGTAAAGGGACTTGAGCATCCAAAGAGTCCCGTGTATGCAGGGGAGACTCTTAGAACCAGTGCCCTGCAGAAACTGAGGGACAGTGGTATTGTATTGGCCAAGTTAGGGAGAAATTGGAACCCTCACACGTGTTGGTGGGAATGTGAAATAGTGCAGTCACTTCAGAAACCAGTTCCTCAAAAGGTTAAAATACAGAGTCACCATATAACCGAGCAGTTCTACTCTTAGCTGTGTATGAAGACAGTTGAACATTATATGTTTATATAAAAACTGGGGTGTAAATACTTGTTAGCATTATTAGCAGCATTATTCATAAGTTAGAAAGTAAAAAGTCACCCAGAACATCACCAACTGAGTGGATCCCAGGAGTGAATGGGGAAGGGCATGGGGAGTGATGTTGGTGCCCCCCGTTCTGGGAGCCTGCTTAGCAGTGCTGGGCACTGTCGCCGCTGCTCCCTGCAGGCCTGGCTGGAGGAGGACACTGGAGGTTGGGAGGAAGCACCCTTTCTCCCCACTGTACCTCCAGCTTCCCCACTGACAAAGCTGAGCATCTTCCCGGCTGGAGAAGAGCAGCGTTTAAAGGGCCTGTCTCCATCTTCACAGAGCAGCCAGTCGTTGATGGGTTTTCACTGGGAGGCAGTAAGAGGATCAATCCCTATACCAATTTAGAATATGTTCTGTTTTGTTGGGCTTCAAGGAAGTATTCATCTCAAATATCTAAACAAAGTTTTGAGGTATATATGCCTGTAATACTTTTGTTTTAAATCTCTACAAAAAGCAATTCATGGTCACTAAAAGTCATTGAACAATATGTTTATAAAAATTCCTTTCCCTTTTATTCCTCCTTTATTTCATTCATGTCTCCTATGGTATGTATTATTTTACATATATACTTATGTAATGTGTGTGTGTGTATATATATATATTTTGCAATAAAGAGGTTTTGTACATAGATAACATGTATCAGCTGTTGCAGATTTTTGTTAGATCAATGAAGTCTGAATATAGACATTTGTTGTTGTTTTTTTTCTTTAGAAAAATCCTGCAAAAATGTCTCTGTACCCATCTCTTGAAGACCTGAAGGTAGACAAGGTGATTAAGGTATGTTTTAAGCACTTTTTTCCTTCCATGTCCTCTGCCATACATTCTGATTATAGGTGAAGTGAAGTGAGAAACTTAAATAGATGTATTTGTTCAATTTTACACTGTATAAACTCAGTTTGTCTAACTAGAATGTTAGAAAACTAGAGATTTCTTCATTTCACTGTGAATTAATGGATGCGAGATATTTTTTCTTTGAAATGGGACTTTAAAATGCTTCGGAAATAACTTGGTTTCATGACTGGTTTTAATTTAAGTACATTTTAAAGTTGGTAATATATATTCCAAATTCTTAGATGTTCATTGTCTTGTTTAAAATTCCTGTGTGTGCTGTTGGGTTTTCAGGGATGATCAGTCTTTGAGGTAATTGTCTTCTCCAAAGTTAAACATTATCGAAACAGGGCAGCATGTACTGCTTTAGGAGGAGGAGTGTAAGAAGACCTCAGTGAAAGCTGAGCAGTGTGTCTTCTTTTAAACGTAAGCAGCAGACAGTCTCTGCTACAGCAACAGAGAGTCCTGCTCCAAGTGGCTGTGTAAGACAAGTGATTCTAACACTTTCATTAAGTCAGGCATTTTTGTACTCCTTTGAGTATTAGCTTTGAAGATAGTTGCTTCTGCTTAAGAAAGTTTGGGGTTGGGATCAAGTCTTGCTGTTTTATGAATTTTTGTTATTGGTTTTAACTGGAGATAATTGTAATGTTTAGTGAACCATCCTGTTTCCAGTTTGCTTGCAACTTGGTCATTTATAAACTCTTTTTATTTCTGAACTTCTTCAGCTGTTATTTGTTTTTCTAATTTGACAAGATAAACTCCTTGTTACACTTTATTCCAGAAATCTTTTTGATATGATAAATGTGATGAAATTCTTTTCTGTTACAAGTTGCTAAAGTACTTCAAAGCTTCTTACCCTAAAGATCATTTTGTTGAGGTCTTGGCCTCAGTTTACTCTACAAGAGATTGACTTCCTAATTAATTAGCATAAAATGTTTATTACAAACTTGTGAGAAGCACATAAGAATACAAGTGTTTTTTAGACAAAATGTTCTTTAAGGGTAGAAAAAAAATCAGCAAAAATAGTAGCAAATGTGTGGCTGAAGTTGTTAGCCTCGTGGCAGTGATTGGCTGAATGTGGGGGAGATCATGAGCGAGTATTTCTCATCCTTTCTCTGTGGCTATTGATAGGTGGTTTGTAAAATCTCTGCGTCTGTTCAGTTGCCTAGGCTTTGATGCTTGACAGTTTAAAGTGGTTCATCTCAAATCTTTTTTCTTTGCTATTTTGTCATTATTTTTCTCATGTGGTTTTTATTTCCACAGAGGTCATCTGAACAAGTATTCTTTCTTTTTTAAAAAGCTTTTATTTGAAATATTTACCTTGAAGTATAACAGCTAAGCCATTACTATGACATCAGAGCACTAAGTGATAGGATCTGCAGATGGGTCTGAGAGAATGACTCATTTCCTTTTCAGCCTTTTTTGTTAGTTTTTATGAAATTGAACCTAAACCACCATAGACTTTGAACAGAGGTTTTTTTCATCTTGAAAGCAGCAGAAAAAGAAGGAAAGAGTTGATATTGGCAAATGTTGGATCAGAAAATGAAGAAGGCTGCAGTCCACCTCAGGCTGAGCTCTTCAAGGAGCAACTCATTGTATGGATATTTCCATTTCAAAGCCTTTTATGTTCTGAGCACAAAACTAGCTGCCTGGAGATGTGACAGAGAGTAAGGAGTGGGGAACATGGATTTTAAATTCTCACTGGATTTAAAAAAGAGTCCCAGCCTAGCCACTAACATGTTGGACTGCTTCTGTTTTATTTTTTCTTCATTTTCTGTGGTAGTGTTACTTGGGTGCTTGTTTTTGAGACGCCTCTATAAAGGTAGTGTTCATTTTCTCACCTCACCTTTCACACTGCAGCAGTGACTTGGCAGCTCATATTCTGTAAACTGCTTCCAGGAGCCATTAGGCTGTGGCTTTGAGCATCGTGTAGCCCCTGTGCTTTTCTGTCCACCGTGAGTCTCAAACAGGAGCCACACCTGTGCATAGACTGAGAAACAGTCGTCAGCGTCCCGACACAGTGAGCAGAGACGGACTCTGCTGGCTCCACGAGGACGGTGTCTTCTCATGCTTTCTGTAATGGTAGAAACAACATGCCCCCCCCCCTTTTTTTTTTACTAGTTTGAGATTTCAAGTGAGTGTGGAATATTTTGCTGCATTTAAATGGCTTATAGTCCTTAAGCCTTTGTTGTACCATCTTTCTTTTATTTTTACTACAAATTATATAGTAATTAAATATGTAACTTTGTGTTCAGAGAGCTTACTTCAGTATTCCTTGGATAAGAACAAGAGCAGTGAATGAAAGAATAGAAATAATAGACCAGTATTAAAAGGATAAGTTTTTTTAAGTTAGTAAATCCTGTTTTTCAGAGTGGTTTTAGGTTCACAGCAGAACTGATGCAGGGCACAGTTTCCATCTCAGTGGCCCTTCCCTGTGCGCCCTCCCCACCTGACCTGCACACCACACACCTCTAGCCCGACACCAGCAGCATCTTCGCCAGGGCGGTACACCTGGGACAGTCACTGAGCTGCGCAGACGCGCTGCTGCTGCCCCGAATCCACAGCTACACTGTGCTGGCTCTGTGGGCTTGGACGAGTGTGTGGGGACGGGAGCCACCATTCGGTGTCGCTCAGAGCACTCTCACCCCCTCACAGCCCTCACTCTGTCCAGGCCTCCCTCCTCCTCTAGGATCTCAGGGTTGGACTCATACCGTAATTTGCCTTTTCATTTGCCTTCACTCTCTTAATAACGTGCACTTTAGGTTCCTCCATGTCTTTTCTTGGCTTTGATAGCTCCTTTCTTTTTAGTGAGGAACAGCATTTTTTTATTTCCTTAGAGTTTATCCAGGAAGCAATCCATTGTCCTTTTAGTTGATAGCTGGTGAGAGAATTTTCAAAATTCAGCATATTTTGAGTTTTGGATATATTTAAAATGATAAAGATTGGCATGCTGCATTTTATTTGAATTTAGATTGTGACATTATGAAACAGTAATAAAGAACGACTCAATAACAGTCATGTCAGAACATTTGGAATCCAAATGAGTGATGTACTTGCAGTGCTTTTGTGGACTTCTTATTTAATTAGTCTTCCATCTCTCCAGGCATCTTTGGGACTGCTCTTAGCATCAGTTTCAGAGCTTGGTGATAAAGAATATAGGTGTGAACTCCCATCACTTAATCAGTATATTTTTGATTAAGTAAAAAATATTACATCTGGATCTTACAACTTAACTGCCAACAGAGACATATGTCTGCTTGAGGAGCTCAGATATATCTGTAAGGGAAAAAGGAACACTCCATAGGACATGGGCTGTGAAGGCAGCCCTTTGGGGGGCTGCTGGCATACCTGCCCCTGACTAGTATTAAGTATACATGTTTTCAAAGTTTTGGCAAGTTTTAACACATAGGTTACATTCCTTTACCATAATTGTTATGTCAGTGATTAAGTATGCATTTTGCATACTTTGTAATATTTTTGTACTTATATAACATAACAACCTCTTCCAGCAGTGCAAGAGAATACTCTACACATGGGCATCACCAGATGGTCAACTGAAATCAGATTGATTATATTCTTTGCAGCCAAAGATGGAGCTCTATTACAGTCAGCAGAAACAAGACTGGGAGCTGACTGTGGCTCAGATCATGAACTGTTAATTGCCACATTCAGACTTAAATTGAAGAAAGTAGGGAAAACCATGAGACCATTCAGGTGTCAAATCCTAAATCAAATCCCTTATGATTATACAGTGGAAGTGACAAACGGATTCAAGGGATTAGATCTGATAGAGTTCCTGAAGAACTATGGATGGAGGTTCGTGACATTGTATAGGAGTCAGTGATCAAGAACATCCCCAAGGAAAAAAGTGCAGAAAGGCAAGATGGTTTTCTGAGGAGACCTTACAAATAGCTGAGAAAAGAAGAGAAGCTAAAGGCACGAGAAAGGAATGAGACAGCCATTGGAATGCAGAGTTCCATAGACTAGCACTGAGAGATAAGAAAGCCTTCCTTAGTGATCAATGCAAAGAAATAGAGGAAAACAATAGAATGGGAAAGACTAGCGACCTCTTCAAGAAAATTTGAGTTACCAAGGGAACATTTCATGCAAAGATGGGCACAATAAATGACAGAAATGGTATGGACCTAACAGAAACAGAAAATATTAAGAAAAGGTGGCAAGAATACACAGAACTATATAAAAAAGATCCCCATGACCCAGATAACCAGGATGGTGTGATCACTGATCACTCAGAGCCAGATATCCTGGAATGTGAAGTCAAGTGAGCCTTAGGAAGCATCGTTATGAACAAAGCTAGTAGAGGTGATGGAATTCCAGGTGAGCTATTTCAAATGCTGAAAGATGATGCTGTGAAAGTGCTGCCCTCAATAAGCCAGCAAATTTGGAAAACTCGGCAGTGGCCACAGGACTGGAAAAGGTCAGTTTTCATTCCAGTCTCAAAGAAAGGCAATGCCAAAGAATACTCAAACTACCGCATAGTTGCACTCATGCTAGCAACGAAATGCTCAAAATTTTCCAAGCCATGCTTCAACAGTACGTGAATTATGAACTTCCAGATGTTCAAGCTGGATTTAGAAAAGACAGAGGAACCAGGGATCAAATTTCCAGCACCTCTTGGATCATTGAATAAGCAAGAGAATTCTAGAAAAATGTCTCCTTCTGCTTTATTGACTATGCCATCGCCTTTGACTGTGTGGATCACAACAAACTGTAAAATTCTTAAAGAGATAGGAATAACAGACCACTTGACCTGCCTCCTGAGAAATCTCTATGCAAGTCAAGAAGCAGCAGTTAGAACTGGACATGGAATAACAGACTGGTTCCAAATTGAGAAAGGAGTACAGCAAAACTGTATATTGTCACCCTGCTTATTTAACTTCTGTGCAGAGTACATCATGAGAAATACTGGACTGGATGAAGCACAAGCTGGAATCAAGATTGCTGGGAGAAATATCAACCTCAGATGTGCATATGACACCACCCTTATGGCAGAAAGTGAAGAGGAACTAAAGAGCCTCTTGAAAGTGAAAGAAAGAGAGTGTGAAAGTTGGCTTAAAGTCAGCATTTAGAAAACTAAGATTATGGCACCTGGTCCCATCACTTCATGGCAAATAGATGAGGAAACAATGGAAACCATGACAGACTTTATTTTGAGGGGCTCCAAAATCACTGCAGATGGTGACTGTAGCCTTGAAAGTAAAAGACACTTGCTCCTGGAAAGAAAACGTATGACCAACCTATACAGCATATTAAAAAACAGAGAAATTACTTTGTCAACAAAAGTCCATCTAGTCAAAGCTATGGTTTTTCCAGTAGTCATGTATGGATGTGAGAGTTTTAATATAAAGAAAGCCGAGCACTGAAGAATTGATGCTTTTGAACTGTGGTGTTGTTGGAGAAGACTCTTGAGAGTCCCTTGGACTGCAGGGAGATCAAAGCAGTCTATCCTAAAGGAAATTAGTCCTGAATATTCATTGGAAGGACTGATGCTGAAGCTGAAACTCCAATACTTTGGCCACTTGATGTGAAGAACTGACTCATTGGAAAAGACCCTGGTGTTAGGAAAGATTGAAGGTGGGAGGAGAAGGGGACGACAGAGGATGAGATGGTTGGATGGCATTGCCGACTCAATGGACATGAGTTTGAGAAAGCTCCTGGAGTTGGTGATGGACAGGGAAGCCTGGTGTGCTGCCAGTCCATGGTGTCACAAAGAGTCGGACACAACTGAGCAACTGAATTGACTGACTGAACACCTTATACTTGGTAAAACGTAGATAAACATTTCATTGGGATATGCTGAAATGGCAAAATAAATATTAGCAACTTAGGTATTTAAATTTTTAGGTGTTCTCCTAATATTTACTTAGGTAAATATGGTTAAGCTTTTTTCTTTAGGTAAAGAAGGTACTTTCACTTAGACTAAAGTGTAACTATCATTTCTTAATGCATTGTGAAAATATTTGCAGTAGCACTATGAAATATTAGTTATATGTAGAATGGTGTTTAGTTTTTTAAATAGTGTTAAATATTTATATTTTTGATTTTTCTTTCAAAATATATTGCTAAAGTGTTTGAAATTAGAATTTCTTAAGTAAAAGTAAAGGGTTTTAGGTTGTCTTTTTTTTTAAATTACTGGATTTAAGTTATATGAGAAGTCTTTTAAGTGAGTCTCTATAGAGTGTTACAGTTCCTTTTTTCTTTTTTTTTTAGGCTCAGACTGCCTTTTCTGCAAACCCTGCCAACCCAGCGATTTTATCTGAAGCCTCTGCTCCCATCTCTCAAGATGGAAGTAGGTTTATTCTTTGGGTTCCTTCTCCTTGAACAGAGATACCTGTTAAGCCTTCTTTTACTAAAATAGAGAATCCAGAATATATATATATATTTTAACATATACAGCATGAAATTGGCTGTTAAAGCTCTAGTAGTAAGTTTATTTCAAAACAACCCTTTAATCAAGAAAGTGAACTGTGACTATGAAAGTATGTTTATGACTTTATGAAAATTGTTACTTAAATTTCACCCTTTGCAAGTCCTTGACTCACTGAACGGTCCCTTGTCTTTCCAGGGCTGTGGGGAATGACAGCGTTTTCCTTTAGGGAAACTTTCCAAATCCTGGAGTCTCTACCCTGACTCCATACCCTTCTCCCTGATTCCTTTTCCTTCTAAATTCATAGGAATTCAGGACAGAACTCTTAAATAGTATGACTTGAGATACAAAAGGTGTGGCAGTGTCAGTGGGAGGAGAGTTGGGAGAGAATGGATGCATGTCTGTGTATGGCCGAATCCCTTTGCTCTCCACTGCAGCCACTACAACATTGTTAATCAGCTCTACTCCAGTATAAAATGAAAAAAAAATTTTTTTTAATACAAGAGGAGTGTTAAATAGGTTTTTATGGCCTGTCATAACATTGTTAACTTTAGAAAATCCATAAATCATATAAAGAGCTTTTGGAAATAGTATCTAACTCTACTGTTCAATTAAATACTGTTAATATTTAAATGTACTGTTTCAAAGATTTCATTGCTGTGTATTCTTATTTACAAGCTTTTTTTTTCTCACAGTTCATTTTTTTTGGTAGAAGAATCATTTTATAGCTGTGTTTACTGAATGAATTAAAACGTAGCTGATTTGAAGTGTACATTTTGGTCAGTTGTTAAGTGGAGAATCAGTGGTATGTGTAGAAAATTCCTAACAGGTTTAAGAGAAAGAAAAGGCAAGATAACTTGGAAAAATTATTTCTAGTCTTGAGTATTTAGAAGTCTGAGGTTTCAGTTAAAATGTCTTCATACTTTCACTTTTATTTTTCTGTTTTCCATTTCTGATTGTCATTACAGAGAAAGGGGTTTTCCACATTACTAATTTAAATTCATCCTAGATTTTATAAAATAAATGTGATTTTTTAAAGTACAAGTAAAAGTCCATAATAACTATGGTTTTTTAAATATTCTACTAATTTTTTTTCCTCTACTCATTCATTTATTATTAGATCTCTATCCTAAGCTATATCCTGAGCTCTCTCAGTACATGGGCCTGAGTTTAAATGAAGAAGAAATATGTGCAAATATGGCCTTGGTCCCTGGAGCACCAAGTCAGGGGGTATGTATAATGTAATTCGTTCTGAATTATATAAAGTCATACTTTACATAGAGATATAAGCTAACTCGTCTTTGTGGCAAACTCACAAATTTATAGCCTTAGCATTGATCTCTTCTCAGGATTGCCTTCTAGGTATTGCTTTTTACACATCTACTTCCTTCTGTGCTGTTAGAACTTTTCTGATTTATTAGGAGTTAAAGATTCAGGTGCCTTTAACTGGTACATTCTCCTTTGTCTTCTGCATTTAGTTATAGACTTGTTTAGTTATAGATTCTGCTTCTGGCGTGTTTCTTGTATTCATGTTATTCATTGTAGGCTTGCTGTAGCCCTGTCCATGATTTATACCTCTAACGTAGATTGTTAACAGTTGTCTCTTCTTCCAGTAACTCCTCTAGTAACTTGTTATATCAGTGAATGCTGAGCTACTGCTAACTTTATCATTCTGAAATTCAGGTCTGTTATCTTTTTTTTGCTCATAATCTTTTTAAGTTTAAAGCTTCTTATAGTTTGACCTCAAATTCTTGGCTTAAATATAGTGTGTCTCCGTCTTCGTTAAGATTACTGCTGTAAGACTATTAATACCTTATAGTACTTGTCATAGGTGAATGCATAACTTCATGAAGACAGCCTTTATGTCTCTGTTGTTGCCGTGACTCCCATGCCTAGTACAGTACCTGGCTTTCATTTTATTCACCAAATATTTATTGAAAACTTGGTTACAACAATCAGGGTCCAGTTGGAACAACAGAAATCACACTAGATTTTTTAACAGTGATAACAAGAAGTCAGAGAGGTTGAAGAATTGAAAAAAGCAAAAGTGGAACACAGAAGCTGCTTCTCCTAGAACTGGGGCATACAGGATGGGGGTTACAGTTCTCAGAGTCGACAGTGTTGGTGGAGGAGCCCCATGAGCTGGGCCTCAGGGGAGGGGCCCCTGTGATGGGTGCTGGTACCTCTGGGGGCTGCAGGGAGGCTGTTCTGCGAGTGTCTGGAATCTGGAGACTGGAGTCACCTGCTGCCAGCAGCATGAAGGGCTGGCCCCAGGCAGTACTGGCAGGAGCAGGAAGCAGACAGGAAGGGGCAGGCCCTGGCACCTCCTCCTCGCGAGGGATCCTGACCAGAAGAGGACTCACCACTTAGGGTGGATTTGGAAGGCACAGACAGTCTATGACACTTGTTGGGCTCTCTTCTCTTCAGTGTGCCCATAAGCTGCTTTCTTCATATTTTTTCATACTTGTTGATGCCTAACAAATATTTTCTGGTAAGGGAACCATAGTAAGTACGTTCAGCTTTACTAGCCAGTATATGCAGAGACTTTGAGAGGCTTTCAGGCAGAAATGAGCTTGAGAGACCTCGGTGAGGGCAGATGAGACAGAATGTGGCAGCAGATGGCTGGGGGTTGGCATTGGAAGGGCTGTCAGGCCAGGTACTTTGCGGCCTTGTGGACAGGGTAAGGGGTTGGGGTGTCTGAGTTGTGGGAATGATAGATATAATTGAATAACAAAAGGGTTTCAGTGCTTGCTGTGTGGAGGGCAAATAGAAGGGCAAGAGTAGATGGTGGTCATAGTAGGCCTTAGCAGGAGGGGCCAGTGGTCATGTGTTGGTCATATGGATCATAGTAAGAAGACCGAGTAAGCACTTAACTGTACTTGATGAAAAAAAATTCTTTTCCAAAAGTTATACTCCAAAGCTCCTCCCTTTTGTCCTATATTCCAGCTAAACTAAATTCATTTGCTTAATTTTTTCTATCCCATTGCCTGATTTCTATGCTTTTATAGCTGTAATTGTTGAATTTTTATAATTCTTCAGAAGTTGTATTTTCTGGTATTGTGCTTGATTTGTGGTATGGCTCTGTGTGTGTGTGGTGTCCTGGTGACTGATTCTGAATGGAGACCTTCGCAGCCTGTGTGTGTACGGCTGAGGTTTCTCTCCCCCATCATGGCTGCTTTGAGCATCACAGGTGTCAGACCAGAGCTTTTCATGACAGGTTCTGGTTAAGACTCCTTGGTAACAAATATGCTCTTCCCTCACTGTAGAGGAAAGGGCCCACTTAAAACAATAAACTCATTTTGGTCAAGAAAAAAAAATAAGGAATGTGAGGCCTGGTACCTAACGGAGTCCCTAGTACAGCTATTCTCCATACAGTTGGTTAATCCACAGATGTTTACTAAAGGGACGAAAAATAACATTTATCTTGTGTGTCAGCACTTGAATAATAGGTACTTTTAGTCCTTGCAGTGGAGCTGTGAGGTAAGAAGTTTGCCTCTTTAATAAAAACTCTGAAAGGGTAAGTACATTGTTGAAGATAAGGCCATATAAAAGAACCCTCAGGAAGATGCTTTGTGAATTTAAAAGTAAAGTACAGCCTTTATAAAGTTCAAGGATAATATATTTGAGTTGAAAACAAGCCAGGGTACACATAAAACAAATGCCAGTGAATTCATCGGGCAACAGAGTCATTGAGTCTGCTGGAGATGGTGTGGGGGGAGGGTGGTGGGCAGGGATAAGTTACCTGCAAGATTAGTTTTACAAAACAAAATAGAGTCATTTTTGCAAAACTCAGATCTGAAGGAAATAATTGGCAGATTACATTTTAGGAAACCACAAGAGAATATGTCTAGTTACCATTTTGGAGTTTCTCAGGGCGTGTGTTTTCGAATACTGACGTGTTGCATGTGTCTTTGTCAGCAGTTGGTGGCGCGGCCTTCCAGCATGGACCACATGGTGGCCCCTGTCACTGGTGGCGACACTGGGATCCGCAGAGCGGAGATCAAGCAAGGGATCCGAGAAGTCATCTTGTGTAAGGATCAAGACGGGAAGATTGGGCTCAGGCTGAAATCCATAGACAACGTAAGCGCTTTCAGTGCTCTTGTCTGATTAGCTGTTATGTGACCGAGTTACAATTTAAAACGTAAATCCTTTAATGAGGTGTAGTGGTGCTCTCTGATCAAGACTACTATTAATCTGCTTTTCCACATGCGATGCTACCCTGTTCTGAAGAGACAGAGCTGGGACTTGAGCATTACCGTGGATGAATTTTTTCTGAGTCCTTTTTCTGGAATAAAGTTCACTAGTCTGCGTGTATTATAACACAGTTCATACAAGGGGAATGCTGGCATTGAAATAGGGTAACGTGTGGAAGTTAAGACTGATAGGTGAGGGTCAATGGTTTTGTGTATTTTTAAACTAAAAGAGGATCTGTGACTTGTAATGTGGTTTTGGGTTTGTTATTTCCATCCTTGAATTTGACTTTCATGGGGCATTTTCTAGGCAACAGTGACTTTCTAAAGTACATTACCTCTCACCTTACCAGATGGAAGAAACGAAACCTGATTACTCTGTGGGGAAGCACTTAGGATCACTAAGGAGGTGCTGAGTCTTTACCCTGATTTGTGGGTTTCCGAGTTATTTCTTGGGCTTCTTTTTAGTCTTCGGTCTCATAGCTCAGCGCATCCAGCCTTTGCACGTAGAAGATGTGGTGCCTGGCGGAAGATGTCTGAGGCCAGTCCTGGGCCCCACCTGCCTCCTGAGGGCATTGTGTCTTTGCACACTTGTGGCTCATGTAAGACCCTCATTGAGGGTGCTGCTCTGGGAAGCTCAGACGTCACTGCCCTCTCTTCATCCTAGAGAGAGACCACACTCTCCTCAGCTCCACCCCTGCACCAGTTATCCTTGCAGTGGTTTGTCCAGTGGCTGAAGCTTGTAGGTGTGGCCACTCTGCTGGGTGGCGCCCTCAAGTACAAGATGCGCAGCCCCAAATCTGAGGCACTCAGGATGAAGGGGTGCAACCTGTGGTTGCTTTCATCTCTTACTTGGTGCATGCCTTTTGTACTTGGCTTGTTTATCGTGTTCGGCATCTGAAATTTATTTTACATGAGTAAATATATCCCATGGGTTTAGTTCTCAGTTACCTGGACTTGAGTTCTCTGTATTTACCTCGTAGATTTTTAAGAATGGGGGTTGTATTCTGTGTACCCACCTTTTTAGGCTGTTTAATAGTAGTGATTATGTGTAATTTAGCAAGCGGGTAAAGGAATTCTTCAGCTTAAAAGGTAAATTTCTGACCTTAACCTATCACTTTTTTTTACTGTCTTTCCCCCTAAATAATGATCAGGTGCAGTAATACCTGTTTGGTATTCTGTCAGACTTACAGAAACTTACATTTCTTATAGTAATCTGACTTTATTTTCCTTAGTTTTTTTTTATTCCAAGGTGGAGGGGGTGATGAAAGTTGGTCAAGTGAGTCATGATGTGAGCTAGAAATTACCACTCAGATCTTACTGTTGCCTTGATAGCATTTTCAGTTTCCTTCTTGGGAGTAATGAAACACACTTGTGTAGTTTTCCCTTTTTTAAAAAAAGGATTACTAGAGTAGCTGCCTAAACAGTTGGTTCCTGATTTTCCAGCACTCACTTAGTGATTTCCGTCCTCCAGGGTATATTTGTTCAGCTTGTCCAGGCCAATTCTCCATCCTCCCTGGTGGGCCTGCGGTTTGGGGACCAGGTGCTGCAGATCAACGGCGAGAACTGTGCTGGCTGGAGCTCGGAGCGGGCGCACAAGGTGCTCAAACAGGCTTTCGGAGAGAAGATCACCATGACCGTCCGGGACAGGTGAGCCAGCTAAACGCCACCTGTGGGCACGCAGGACCAGTTCTCCATTTTCTTGGGGCTTTAAGATTCTGGAAATGCAGCATTTTGTTGCAGAAAATAATCAGATGTTATCGATTAGTTTTGTATTTATATTTTTGTAGTTCTGTGTTGCTTTCACTTTGTTACACAGTTTGACTTTTTAAAAGCAGTATTCTGGTTTTGCATACACCTTATGTCAGAGCTTACAGAAATTTGTCCTTTGAGAAGTTCCTTTCCTGTCAATCAGTGTCTCTGGAAAATAGAAGAGGTTAGAAAGGTAACAGCAACAGGTGTCTGGACTTTGCCCCCAGTTTCCTGCTCGGGTGGATACATGGGGGCCTACCAGTTTCCAAAACCCATCTTGGCCTTCTGGGTGGCTGAGGCTCGAGTCCTTGGTGGGAGCAGCATCATCTTTAGCTCGTTTATAATGGAACTTGCAGCACTTGTACTACGGACACCACCACCTTCTCAGCCATGCAGGGGTTGAGGGGCAGACCTTGTAAAACATTTTTAGCTTTGGTATTTTTGTTCATGTTGGTTCAACTGGCTTTTATCTACCTTTGTGTTTTTGCTTTGAATAATACATGGTAGGTATTAAGTAAACATTTTGCAGACAAATGGCACTTTTGCTCTTATGTGAGCAAAGTTTCAAAAAGTAACTTGGATCACCAGGAAGACATGACTGTTGTGAACTTTATAATGTAAAATTCGTATTTTGTCATGAAATGTGTGCAGTAACAGGTTGTCAGTGCTCAGAGTGGATGCCATCTTTCTGAAGGTCCTCCCTTTCTAAGGGACTGGGAGCTTCCGTCTTATTGCTGCAGCAGCAAAAATATCTTTATAAAGTTTTCAAAATCAAGATGTGAGAAATATTATAAAGGTTCTAAGTATTTCCTAAGAAAAATTAAGCTCCAGGAAATACTAAAAAGTTAATTTATTTTTAACACTGATTTTTGTTCAAACGTAATGTTAAAGGAAAAAGCACATTGATAAACTGCATGAAGCACTGTGTTAATTCTTTGATTCTTAAAAGAAGGAAATCTTAGTTAGTCCAGCCATAATGGAGAGAATTTTTAAACTTTTACACAAGATGTACATACCAAGTCAAAGAGTTTTGAAATAATTTATGGTAACAAAGTATCCAGTACAACATAATGGAAATCCATTGAAATGTTTACCTTGGAATTACAATTTTAATTGAAACTGTTCTGCTCATAGGCCCTTTGAACGGACAATTACCATGCATAAGGATAGTACTGGACACGTTGGCTTTGTTTTTAAAAATGGAAAAATCACATCCATTGTGAAAGACAGTTCTGCAGCTAGAAACGGTCTTCTCACGGAACATAACATCTGTGAGGTCAACGGGCAGAACGTCATCGGACTGAAGGTCAGAGCAGAACTTAGGTCACGTTGTTGAGTTTTGGAAGTCTCTATTCCAGCACTCACTTAGTGATTTCCGTCCTCCAGGGTATATTTGTTCAGCTTGTCCAGGCCAATTCTCCATCCTCCCTGGTGGGCCTGCGGTTTGGGGACCAGGTGCTGCAGATCAACGGCGAGAACTGTGCTGGCTGGAGCTCGGAGCGGGCGCACAAGGTGCTCAAACAGGCTTTCGGAGAGAAGATCACCATGACCGTCCGGGACAGGTGAGCCAGCTAAACGCCACCTGTGGGCACGCAGGACCAGTTCTCCATTTTCTTGGGGCTTTAAGATTCTGGAAATGCAGCATTTTGTTGCAGAAAATAATCAGATGTTATCGATTAGTTTTGTATTTATATTTTTGTAGTTCTGTGTTGCTTTCACTTTGTTACACAGTTTGACTTTTTAAAAGCAGTATTCTGGTTTTGCATACACCTTATGTCAGAGCTTACAGAAATTTGTCCTTTGAGAAGTTCCTTTCCTGTCAATCAGTGTCTCTGGAAAATAGAAGAGGTTAGAAAGGTAACAGCAACAGGTGTCTGGACTTTGCCCCCAGTTTCCTGCTCAGGTGGATACATGGGGGCCTACCAGTTTCCAAAACCCATCTTGGCCTTCTGGGTGGCTGAGGCTCGAGTCCTTGGTGGGAGCAGCATCATCTTTAGCTCGTTTATAATGGAACTTGCAGCACTTGTACTACGGACACCACCACCTTCTCAGCCATGCAGGGGTTGAGGGGCAGACCTTG
Organism: Madoqua kirkii; assembly: GCA_006408675.1. Classification (NCBI taxonomy): domain Eukaryota; kingdom Metazoa; phylum Chordata; class Mammalia; order Artiodactyla; family Bovidae; genus Madoqua; species Madoqua kirkii. The sequence continues at coordinate 22,644 of SJYC01066199.1, read as the reverse complement.
TAACACATTTTTAGCTTTGGTATTTTTGTTCATGTTGGTTCAACTGGCTTTTATCTACCTTTGTGTTTTTGCTTTGAATAATACATGGTAGGTATTAAGTAAACATTTTGCAGACAAATGGCACTTTTGCTCTTATGTGAGCAAAGTTTCAAAAAGTAACTTGGATCACCAGGAAGACATGACTGTTGTGAACTTTATAATGTAAAATTCGTATTTTGTCATGAAATGTGTGCAGAACAGGTTGTCAGTGCTCAGAGTGGATGCCATCTTTCTGAAGGTCCTCCCTTTCTAAGGGACTGGGAGCTTCCGTCTTATTGCTGCAGCAGCAAAAATATCTTTATAAAGTTTTCAAAATCAAGATGTGAGAAATATTATAAAGGTTCTAAGTATTTCCTAAGAAAAATTAAGCTCCAGGAAATACTAAAAAGTTAATTTATTTTTAACACTGATTTTTGTTCAAACGTAATGTTAAAGGAAAAAGCACATTGATAAACTGCATGAAGCACTGTGTTAATTCTTTGATTCTTAAAAGAAGGAAATCTTAGTTAGTCCAGCCATAATGGAGAGAATTTTTAAACTTTTACACAAGATGTACATACCAAGTCAAAGAGTTTTGAAATAATTTATGGTAACAAAGTATCCAGTACAACATAATGGAAATCCATTGAAATGTTTACCTTGGAATTACAATTTTAATTGAAACTGTTCTGCTCATAGGCCCTTTGAACGGACAATTACCATGCATAAGGATAGTACTGGACACGTTGGCTTTGTTTTTAAAAATGGAAAAATCACATCCATTGTGAAAGACAGTTCTGCAGCTAGAAACGGTCTTCTCACGGAACATAACATCTGTGAGGTCAACGGGCAGAACGTCATCGGACTGAAGGTCAGAGCAGAACTTAGGTCGCGTTGTTGAGTTTTGGAAGTCTCTTCTTCATTTGTCTGTTGGGATGGTGCTGTTAGTGACCAAAATGGAGACATTCTTTGTCGCGCTGGCTGTGCCCTCATGTTACATCTAGAATTGTGGCCTCTGTACCGGGGGTCAGTGTGAGATCTCTGAAGTCCCTTGAACTAGAATTCTGTGATGACCTGGGCAGTGAAGATGTTGATGTGATCCTGAATGAATGGTTGCTTTTTTGTCCAATTGCTTTTTTCAGTCCAGGGGTTGTAGGAAAAAATGAGTAATAGTTTATGGTCAAATTAGTACTTTATTTTTATTGTTTATGCCCTCTACAAACTCCTAAATAGAACTATTTGAGGTCTGAAGGTTTTCATTAAGAATTAATGTTAGCAGAGGGGATGTGGTAATATTGTATATGGGGGCAATTATTTAATCTCTGGAAAAAGAATGCTATGTTGACTAATATATTCAACATAGTTTACTTAATTTTGTAACCCCTGATGAAGTTGTGATTCTAATGAATTAAAACTTGGTAAAGAGACTGGAAAAAATTTAAATAGCAGGAGTCAGGATTTTAGAGATATTAGCAAAACCTCAGAACATACATATTTCTTTACCAAGAATAACTTAGTTTTATATTTAATAAAGCCTCTCAGAATTTTCATTGTTTTCCACAGGACTCTCAAATTGCAGACATATTGTCCACAGCTGGAAATATAGTTACTATTACAATCATGCCTGCTTTTATCTTTGAACACATTATTAAACGGTAAGTAGAGAATTCTTTGACTTCATTCTGTGCTCATGTGATTTCATAGAGGCTCTGTACTTCTTTATTATCTCAAGCTTCTCAAACCTTTGGTTCTTTAGTGGATGACATTGGCATTATTTGGAAATTTGAAGTATTAAGTTATTTACATTTTGGAAGTGCTGAGGAGACAGAAAAAAACAGGGGTGGCTGGGGCTGTCTGCCCAGTAGCATCTTACGTTCTATCCTGGCTCAGCTAGCACAGTCCTTTCAGTATCTACCTGAAAGATAAGTGATATTTAAAATATTAAAAAATGTAACTCCTGAAATGGAATTTTTGTTTACCCAGAAGCAGCTGGAATAGAATGCAGCTAGCTCCTTTTGGGGGTGGTTGGGGGGAGAATTGTCAGGACTAATCCTTGAAGAGCTCACTTGTCTTAAATTAGTGATAGCCTCACCACCACCACCCTCCCCCCACCCCTGTCCCAGACCCTGCCAAAAAAAACCCCCACATATATCCCTCTAGGTCATAGTGTTAATAGCATTGTATTTTTAAATCATTCAGCCTTAACATTCAAGGATTGAAGGACTTACCTGTATCTTACTGGCCAGGATGGATAGCTTATTTGCAATCAGCTAGATTACCAGAGCGGAGAAGGCAGTGGCATCCCACTCCAGTACTCTTGCCTGGAAAATCCCATGGACGGAGGAGCCTGGTGGGCTGCAGTCCATGGGGTCGCTAAGAGTCTGGCACGACTGAGCGACTTCCCTTTCAGTTTTCACTTTCATGCATTGGAGAAGGAAATGGCAACCCACTCCAGTGTTCTTGCCTGGAGAATTTCAGGGACGGGGGAGCCTGGTGGGCTGCCGTCTGTGGGGTTGCACAGAGTTGGACACGACTGAAGCGACTCAGCAGCAAACAGCAGCAGCAGATTACCTGAGACCCTTAGAGCTGAACTCATTAAAAAACCTGCTCTCTTCCCACTTAATGCTGGCAGTACTGAGTTTGAATTAGAGTTTTCTTGAATCATTGTAGCAGTTTTGGAAAAAGAAACCCAACCCTCAGTATCTAATAAAAGTAACTGTCTTGTAGGATGGCACCAAGCATTATGAAAAGCTTGATGGATCACACCATTCCTGAGGTTTAGAAGTCACGGCACAGTGGAAACTTCCCGAAAGTTCTTCCGTTTATGTCTTGGGCAACTGACCTTTCTATTATGCACATGAAGCTTTCTAGGAGCCAGCGAGCATATGCTGCATGAGGACTTCCTGTCTTACAGTAGGGCTGGGAATCTTACTGTTCGATCCAGTATATCTCGTTCAGACATCAAGATAGTTGTAGCCTTACCCTGGTTTTACAGTTGAAAAGACTTTTACAGACTAGTTTCTTTACTGGAAACCTGATGCTTTCACAAGCCTTGTGAGTAGGATGACTGCTACAGGCTCAGCTCTGTTAGAACCATCACCTTGGTATAGAGCAGTGCTTAGTTCTGTGCTGTATTTGCATTTTTACTGTCACCATAGTGCATTTAGAATTATTTTTCTTCAGTTCTGTGTGTAACCCCAGCTAAGTAACACTGGTTTCATTCCATGTAAGCATTATTTAACTGTGTGTAGCTGCAAGAGACTTACTGATTGTCATTACATTTTATCTACCTTCACTTAATACGCTTGAACTGTCGCCTTAACTAAGTTAAGCATCTAGAATACAAGCCAAAATGTAATGATTGCTGCCTTTCTAAACCCAGATGCAGTTCTGCATTCACCTGAGATGTACACTAGCCCCGCGCAGTCTGACAGTACATCCCAAGCTAGCACAGCTGCTGACTTGCATTTGAGATTTTCTAGTCTTTCCTTGCGTAATGGAACTTCTTTCTTCTAAAAGTAACTGATATCACTTTTTGAGAAATGAAGCACTATATATTTAATGTAAAAATTCTTGTACTAAGTAGAATGAACCTTGACTTCTCTTTTCATGTGTAGATTAAGTGAGCTAAGACCTGATTGTGGCATTGTATGTAACCTAGCTGCCCGGACCATCTTAGGACACTGTCCTGGTCATGTGTTCCATTTCCTGCCTCCTCCCTGCTCACAGAATGACACATTATCCTGATTTTTTTCCATCTCTTTGGCTTATGCCTATTCTATTTTAATTAAAAATGTATAAATAAATTCTAGTCTGTCTGTTATTGCATCATTTGAAAATGTCAGGCTTGTAGGAGAGTGTAAGGCCGGACCCTGGGGCCCATGATGGGCCGCCCCTCCTCTCCCTCCCGCTGGTGGGGGAAGTCCCTCACGGAAGGAGCTTTCCAGATCCTGGGGAACAATGACAGCACACTTCGCCGGCTAAAGCTGCCCCACCCCAGCCTGTCAGCCTGCGACACCTTGGCTTGGCGACCTATCCGAACCCCCGTCCATCTAGCCTGACCATCCCTCGCAACGAATGTGTAAAAACCATCCCCAACACGGTCCGGGCGCGGACTTCCTTGACCTGCCTCGTTCGGGTCAGGAACCCCGCCCGAGAGCACTTCACCATTAAAAAGTGTGTTAGACACTCTTTTGGTGTCCTGGTCGTCTTTACCTAACAGAGACTCCTCTCCCACAGTGGCCGACACCCAGGAGCCTGGGACAAGCCTTCTGTGCTGAGAGGCCCTGCGTGTCCAGAGAAGTACCTGCAGCCTGGAAGCGCAGACACGAGGCCAAGCAGCAGGGCCTTAACGAGCCTGTTGATTCTCCTGGCGATACCCAAGCCGTGTTTAACATTCAGGACACACCAGTGGTTTTTAAATAATAGAAAAATCTTACCTCGCATACTTTCTGTGGTTCAGAGGTTGAATATAAAATAATTAGCGCTACTGATTCATGGCTTATCTTGTGTGGAATTCAGAAAAGCCAACCAACTCAGATTTTTCAGTGATGTTCCTCCTCATTATCTGTCTGGACTTGGCTCTGAAGATAGTTCCAGAAGTATAGGGTTACATAGTACTAAGGATGGTTTTCTAGAAGGATCAACACTTGAAGTACCTAGTACTTTGTGCTAAGTCATTTAAATGAAGAAAATGAGAATTTCATTACAGAAAAATATTTTTAATGTCATAGAAAAGATGAGCATTTAACAGCCGTAATGAAATAAACCGTTCCTATACACAGTAAACTGTTAAAAGAACTGCTAATCCTTGCCCAGGTTCAGGCATGCCGCAAGTGTGTCAGTTAGATAGTGACTTGGCAACAGTGGAGAATCCTCAGGTTTTCTTGCAAAGTCCTTAAGCTGTTCAGTGCTTTCGGGAGGTTTCCCCCAGCTGGTTTAGTTATCTTTCAGCTGCTCGCTCTCACCTAGACTCGCTTTCTGATCGTCAGCACCCTGGAACAACCGCCTGCCTCACAGATGTTCCTTCCCCAAATCTCCCACATCTTCATTCGCCTTAGAGGATGACAACTAACAGCTTTCAATGAAGTCACCATGATTTATAGTCTAAAACCACAAATTTCTCATGTGGTGAAACTTGTAATTACTATAATTGCACATTCACCAGTTCCTTTAAAAGTTTGGTTTAAAAGTACATTAAATAAGAGTTCAAAAACATTCGAGGAAAAGGCACTTAATACTGCAACTTCCAGAACATAATTTGTCTGTCTTCCCCTCCTGTGATGACGTTGCTACACTGTTCATTCATCCACATACATGTCACAGCACCTGTGAGGGGAGACACGGGGTTAGGGGTGAGCTGCCCAGCTGGCACCACGTTGTCTTGTCCTATGAAACAACCTTTGCCTGAACTCAAGTGCTTAGGACAAGGAACTTGGGAAGACTAGGAAACCATGTAGATGTAAAGCTACAGCTAAAACAGCTGGGAATCACAGATGCGTAACGGTACAAATACTACACTTACAACAAGTTAGGAATCAGATGAGAGGGACAAGTGGGGAACTGGTGTGAGTGTGCTGATTTCCATCAGGTGAGCGGAGGAAGGCAGGCATAGACCTCACTTGAATGTACAATGTTGAGAGGAAATAACCACACACAACAGTGAGTGGGAAGAGGATGGAGGTGGGCTGTCAACAGTTACTTGTAACCATGGACACAATAATTACCTGTCCTCCAAATGCTCAAAGGGAAGACATGGAAACAAGAAAACTACGAAGCCAACAGGCGGAAGGACATAGACATACACAAGGACACATCCTTGGATAATAGACACACCAGGTCACCAGCTGGAGAAGGCCTCCAAGGAGGGGACCTGGGAGGTGGAAGTCACTGGGAGCAAGACTGTTTTCTCTGTAATTTATTACTTTTTTTGGTGGCAAGGCATGCAGGATGTTAGTTCTTGGACCAGGGATTGAACCTGTGCCCCGTGTGGCAGAACCACTGAGTCCTAACCACTGGACACCAGGGAGGTTGCTTGTTTTTTAAAAACTTAACTTGGGTCTTAGTTGCAGCATGTGGGCTCTAATTCCCTGACCAGGAGTCGAACCTGGGCCCTCTGCGTTCTCTTAGCCACTGAACCACTAAGAACATTGCTTTTTTTATATATATAAAACAATAAAAACTCTATGCGTGTGTTTAAAAAAAATCTACACCTTTTACTTTGTCCTCTCTATGTAGAAGTTAATGTAAAAACTTTACATTTTGGAGTCAAATATCTGTCTGCCAACACAGATCTAAATCCTGAAAGAACCAAGAGACTCAGGTGGCCAGGCTGGCCAGGATCTGGAGGGGAATGTTCACAGCACAGAGGCCCCCGGGGGCTTGTGACCTGAGAAAAGCGTGTCCACTGGTGGGAAAGGAGGTGCTGGAGCATGTAGGGAGAAGAGGCAGGTCAGCGGCAGACACCTTACCCGCGTGGCCCTGGATCCTCTTGCTGACCCTTCCCCCGAGGAGGTCCCAGACGAGCAGCTCCCCAGACTGACTCCCGGATAGGACGGAGTTTCCATCCCAGAGAAAGCACCTGCAAGAAGGATTTGGAAGTCATCCCTCGTGAGGAAGGAAGGGCTAGCCAGGCCCAGTGTGGTGACTGAGCCTGTCTGTAAAAGTTTTCATCGTGAGTAACCCGAGTACCTCTGGGGCTCGTCTGCAGTCAGAGAAGAGATGAGCATTCCTGTCTGTACGTCAATGACATTCAGACGGCTGTCGGCTCCTGTGCTCAGGACGTGGCGACTGTCTGCAGTGTGGGGCGGGACAGAGTGCAGGTTACGGCTTTAGATCATCTGAGATTTCATTTCTGAGTCCAGGAGCCCAATGTTCACGTGAGTTATTTGTTGTATTAACCAATGAGGACTATCCTCTGTGAAAAGCTTCTGTGTTTAAGGCATTTGGCTGATGACCTTTTGGTGTGAATTCATTAATTTCTCCAGTGATTTGAGCAATTAAGAATATCCGATACAGCTTTTCTAATAGGTACACATGCCATATGCACTGTGTTCTCCCACAAAGCAGCCTTAACCCACAGGCAAAACCCCTTTTATCAGCAAATAGCATTTTTGTCGTTTAGTTGCTCAGTCATGTCTAACTATTTGTGACCACAAGGACTGTAGCCGGCCAGGCTCCTCTGTTCATGGGATTCTCCAGGCAAGAATACTGGAGTGGGTTGCCATTTCCTTCTCCAGGGGAATCTTCCTGACTCAGGGATCGCACCTGCATCTCCTGCATTGGCAGGCTGATTCTTTACCACTGAGCCTCCTGGAAAACTGTTTTTACATTCTTATTTATTTCAAAATAGTAATTCCAGTTCCCCTGGTATCATCTGTATTAAAAAAGGGTGCTACCTGGGCTGAAAGCAGTGTCGCCCACCGTCCCCTCATGACATGGGATCTGGTGTAACAGGGTGGCCGTGGTGAGGTCCCAGATGGTCACTGTGCCTTCCTTGGTGCCTGAGGCCAGCAGTGTGCCGGCAGCGTTCAGACTGATCGTGTCCACCTGGAGAAGGAAGCACATGGGGTATTCCGTCAGAACCACCGTCAAGAAGCTGTGTTTCTCAGCCCGTTCTTTCAGCACCACCTATCGCGTAAATGAACCATCGCAAGTGAAATCTTCATAGGCCAGTGACTAACAATGAAGTGTTACTGGAAAACGCTATTTGACAAAGAGCCTAAAATTGATGGACTCAGGAGACTCCATGTGTGACAAGCGGCAGGGCATGGCAGGCTGCTGAAGCACAGGGGCTCTGTGAGGACGTGGGGGGTGTGGGGGAACTGGGGGATCTCAAGGTTGGCTAAACTACATCCTGTATAGATATTCCTCAGCCCTGGTTATTCTGCTGACCGTGAAGATCAGGCAACAGTTCACAGCCGAGAGGGAAGACAATACCACAGGCCACAGTGCCAGATGCAGCCGTGCCCGCGAGGAGACAGGCTGAGTGAAGAGGACACGGTGCCAGCTGAGTTCTGCCCCTGCTGCGAGCACTGGGCCGGGTAGACACATCGGTGTCCTCATGCTAGACAGAGGGCTCCTTCCACTTAAGGTGTCAGAGAACACATCCAGTTGCCCAGATAGTCTGAGGGTACCCAGATATTCAATGTCACGCTCGGAAACTGGTCTTGTGGAAATCTGGCTGGAGGGCAGCCAATTCTCAAACAGCAAAACGGGGAAAAACAGGCACAGTGGACAAGGAAACCCAAAGGGTCAACCTGAAGAACTGACAGCCCCCATGCTCTCCTGCAATGAGCAAAATAAAAGCTGAGCGAGCCAAGAACTCGCTTCCCCCGGCAGTTTCCGCTAGGCCCGGGTACTCACGCTGACGTCATGCTCCAGCTCAGCCAGCAGCTCAAAGTGCTGTTTCCTGGCGCACGGCATCTCCGCGGGGACCCCGGACCACACCTGGGATGGGACGCGTTGCAGAACACTTCCTTTAAGAGCACCGCTAACATGCGCAGCAAACACTCTCCTGACTGACCGACCCCCACTTAACAGCTCCCAGCAGAACGAAGCCTAGGAACTGGGGGATCTCAAGGTTGGCTAAACTACATCCTGTATAGATATTCCTCAGCCCTGGTTATTCTGCTGACCGTGAAGATCAGGCAACAGTTCACAGCCCAGAGGGAAGACAATACCACAGGCCACAGTGCCAGATGCAGCCGTGCCCGCGAGGAGACAGGCTGAGTGAAGAGGACACGGTGCCAGCTGAGTTCTGCCCCTGCTGCGAGCACTGGGCCGGGTAGACACATCGGTGTCCTCATGCTAGACAGAGGGCTCCTTCCACTTAAGGTGTCAGAGAACACATCCAGTTGCCCAGATAGTCTGAGGGTACCCAGATATTCAATGTCACGCTCGGAAACTGGTCTTGTGGAAATCTGGCTGGAGGGCAGCCAATTCTCAAACAGCAAAACGGGGAAAAACAGGCACAGTGGACAAGGAAACCCAAAGGGTCAACCTGAAGAACTGACAGCCCCCATGCTCTCCTGCAATGAGCAAAATAAAAGCTGAGCGAGCCAAGAACTCGCTTCCCCCGGCAGTTTCCGCTAGGCCCGGGTACTCACGCTGACGTCATGCTCCAGCTCAGCCAGCAGCTCAAAGTGCTGTTTCCTGGCGCACGGCATCTCCGCGGGGACCCCGGACCACACCTGGGATGGGACGCGTTGCAGAACACTTCCTTTAAGAGCACCGCTAACATGCGCAGCAAACACTCTCCTGACTGACCGACCCCCACTTAACAGCTCCCAGCAGAACGAAGCGTTGTCATAAGGCTGTTTCTCTGCCCCATGCCTGCACTCTTAATTCTGCTGCGGTGCTTCCTAAGGGTCCGCTGTGCCCGGATCTGCTCCACCTCCTGCACTTACTGTTGTGACTTAAGTTCTCTGTGAACTAAAATTGAAGTGCAGAAGTGCAGTCATGTCTATTAAGGTTTTGAGTGCTCAGTCGTGTCCGACTCTGCAACCCCATGGACTGCCGCCGGCCAGGCTCCTCTGTCCATGGGATTCTCCAGGCAAGAATGCTGGAGTGGGTTGCCATGCCCTCCTCCAGGGTATCTTCTCGACCCAGGGATCGAACCTATGTCTCTCACGTCTCTAGCATTGGCAGGTGTATTCTTTACCACTAGCACCACCTAGGAAGCCTCATTAAGGTTCTGAGAAAACTCAAAAAGGCAAGTTGCCAAAAAAATTTACTGACATTACATGTAGGTGAGAAAATGTACCAACAAAAGTGCCCCCTTCTGGGGGAAGCAGAAATGATGAAAAACTTAAAGGAATTCTAATGGCTTGAGGTTCTTGCTTATGATGAATGCTGCTGTGCTTCATGCAGCAAAGCTGTGCAAGATTTCAGAGAAAAGACCAAGTGTGGTCCTGCATCAGTAATGATGAAGGAGTGTGTCTGTATTTTTCAACGATTCTCCTCTTATTTTGATATTTTCTGATTCACTGGCCAACTGCTAGTTCCACAGCTACATGAGCTCAGATGGGCCGCTGCGTGTTTCTCTAATGAACCACTCGACCCCCAGTGGAGCACACAGGGCACGCTCAGGAAAACATCTTCTCACACTGCACACTGAACACACGAAGGTAATAACCTCCTGTTATCCTTCCATATAACTCTCACTTATGAAAAGCAGTGAAAAAGTGACTGAATACATCAATAGCAGGGAGTTGAATGGCTTATACTATTTATATTATCCAAACATTTTAATCTAGAAATTATATATAAACCTTCACAGTAGAGTCCCACGATGCAGAATACAGCCTGTTGTCATGCCAACAGATCTTACTAACAGCATCGTCATGTCCCATTAATGTGTCCTGGCGTCTTCCAAATGCTATGGAATAAAAATAGCTAAAAGATAATGAGAATTATTAAGACGGCATTCCAGCTCAATGTTACAATTCTTAAATACATTTTCAAGAAGCATTAGATTGTTTAATTCTATGCTCACTAAGGCCCACTGGAATTGCAAATCATTTGTTCTCATGTTATCAAACCAAATACTTAAAATGTGAATTTAAAACTAGAAATCTCTAGGTCTGGCTCATCTGTGTTTTCACCTCAATTTAAAAACTTAGAGAAAGACAGAATCCAACTGGAGGAATTATTAGATTCAAATAATGTCTGACTCTTTTGTGACCCCTTAGACTATATCCCACCAGACTCCTCTGTCCATGGGATTCTCCAGGCAAGAATACTGGAGTGGGTTGCCACTTCCTTCTCCAGGGGATCCTCCTGGACCAAGGATTGAACTCACATCTCCAGCATTGCAGGTGGATTCTTAGCCACTGAGCTGCCAAATAACCACATTCAAATCCAACCATCCTCATCTGTTCCCTGTTGAAAATAGTGAGGGAGTCTGCGCTCCCCTCCCTCAGGTCCACATAGGGAGCTACATGGCATGGGGAGTTAAGGAGGGGCCCGCAGATACATACACATTATTATCCCAGGAAGAGCTTATGACAGTGGCGTCTCCTGGTAAAAGTAAACAGGATGATAAAGCCTGAAATACAAGTGACTCACCATTAATAATTTACAAAAAATTAAATGACTCCTTAATGTGATAAAACTATCTGACAAGTTCTTCGCAAAATTAATCCCCAATTCTGGTTATGTTGGCCTTCCTCATATTCATGAAGTTTCTCTTCATCTGGCTAATTCTGGATGCTTCATTTCCTCCCAAATGTAGAAAAGTGAAAGTGTGTCGAGTGTGCAAGGACCTAGCGTGATGGTTCTCAGGGGGTCCAGGCACCCTCTCTGCCCAGGGCTGAGGGACCGCTACTTAGATCAGAGTCAGGAGGATGCAGGTAGGGACCGCCTTCAAGAATCCCAACACCCACTCTGGGTTACAGACTCAGGTGGGGAAGGAAAACTTCCAAAATCTTGAGGGAATTTCAAAATCTTTCAGATGCTTTACATCAACAAAAAAAGTGTGTGTGTGTGTGTTTTCAGAAGAACTGACTTTTGGTATATCAACTTAGAAATGCATTAAAAGTTATATAAGTGGCACACATACATTTAGTCTGATAGTTCCAAAAAAGGCATCATGATCTGTTGAGAATTCTACTGGATAGCAATGTAAGCTTTCTAGGCTACAAATAAAACCACAATAACACGAGAAAGAGGTAACCTGAAAAAATTTCTAATTTACAAGGCATCTACCTAAGACATTCTGTAGCTACCACACAGAAATAAGCCCAATTATCTGGGAAGAAACAAATGTCACGTGTGTGTGTGTGTGTGTGTGTGTGTGTGTGTGTAGCAAACCACTCCATGAATTTCCACCATAACACTGATGCAAAATGAAAATGAACTCAACTCACCATATTTGAGAATGATATGCTTCTCTGTAGCATCCTGGATTCTTTGGAAAACATCTTCAAGGTGGAATCTAAGTTAACAACAACAAAACAAATGCATCAGAAAGGTTTCCTGACCCTTAGACATGACCAGCACACGCCGAGGTAATGGGCAAGGTGACTGAGGGCTGGGTCCCCCACGAGGACTCTCTAGTCTGTGAAGTTCTAGGACAAGGAGGTCAACTGAGAGCCACGGCCAAAGGCAGAGTTAAACCTAATAACTGATAAGACTCTAAAGTTACACACGAGGAAAAGAAATTTTAATATTAAAGAAAACCAAAAGATCTTGGCAATGTAAGGTTTTTTGGTTTGTTTTTTCTTAAGTAGCCACATTACAGAGTGATACACTTGTACTGCAGGCTTCCTGGGTGGCTCAGTGGTAAAAAATCTGCCTGCCAACGCAGGAGACCCCAGTTTGATCCCTGGGTTGGGAAGATCCTCTGGAGGAGGAACTGGCAACCCACTCCAGTATTCTTGTCTGGAGAATTTCATGGACAGAAGGGTCTGGCGGGCTACAGTCCATGGGGGTCACAAGGAGTCAGACATGACTCACTGACTAAACAGCAACCCTAGAGCTGCATTAGCATTTACGGAGGAGAAACACTAACTTTCTAAATAATAAACTGGGGATTGAAATGTCCAAGCTTTTTCAGTTTCTTGCTTAACAGAAGCTTTAGAAGTGCATCAAGGTGACCTCTTAAATAAGACTGCAAATTGCAACGTGCTCCAAACACCCATATTTGAAATATGCAACAATATGTTTCCTAACTTGAAAACATACAACACGATAAATAAAAGGTGAGATGAGCTTTAAATCATTTCTTCTTTATGGCACAATCTAATATTTCAACCTACTTTTTGCCAACACCAACATGCAGAAGTGTGCTGGGATGTCAGACAGAAAACTGTCAGCCAGCCTGGCACGTAAAGATGCTTTCTCAGCGTCAGAGGATCCCCCTCATACCGGGGGTGACCACACCAGAGGCTGCTGCAAGTGGGTCTCCCAGATGATGGGACTGCCTGTGGGGTCACCCATACGCACACACACTGCACCTCTGCGGAAGAGCTGCAACTACGGGGTGACTGTCAGGGTACATGTAAGTCAGTAATACACGTGGAAATATAAATGCACACAGATCAGCAATATGAGCTATTAACAGTGAAGAAACAAACAGAAAATAACAAAAGCTTTTGATTAGAAAGGATGTTGGCAGGTTCACAAAGAAGCCATAGGCTTCATAAGCCTCAGAGGTTTAAAGCCTTGAGGCCTGTAAAACTCACGGTTTACAAGGTCAGACAAGTACAAGGAACTGAAGGATTTAACAAATAAACCCAGCTAAGAACGCAGGCTTTGCTAAGAGATAAGGGTTTTTGTCTGGTGTGATGACGGCGGACTTGGGGCACGGGAACCCTGGCCGAGCGTGCCGACTTCCTCCCATGAGCATCGCTGCAGGCACACTCCCTCTGGTCCACTGTAGGATCCTGTTCTGGGCTTTGTGGAAATTCTATTTTATGAAATAGAAGGTCGTATTTGACAGAAAGGAATGGCATGCCAAGGAACGAAAGCCACGGTCCCAGGATCTCAGACCAGCAGCTCTGACTGCAGCGGTGCGGCTGCACAGCATCTGGCCTCAGCTTCATGGATGGAAACCAGGATTTCCTATGATGAAGACTGAAGCACAGGCAGGCGGTCACTTACAACTACGAGCTCTGTCCAAACCAGGTGTCTCAAAGTCCATGCGGGGCAGCTAAGCTCTTCCCCTCTCATCTCCTCTCCCTCCTGAGCACCTGCCGCAATTCAAATGGGACGCGGGCAAGACATGCCTCAGTTAATGGCATGTCGTGTAGACTGCCAGGAAAAGCAGTGCTGTGGCTAGCAGGAAAAGCCCAAGGCTGAGCCCCTTTTCAGGATGGAAACAGTGAAGTTCTACTGTGTCATTAAGATATAGTTACAAGACTATCAACCGGCCAGTGCCGGGCTTCTGCAGGATTCTGACAATGTACAAGCACATAACAGTGTTTGAATTAGACTTCTGAACTCAACCCTACAATCAACACCTAATCAAAAAATCGAATTCATACACTACACCCTGAGTGACCAAGTGGAAAACATTATCGCACGTTTGCCTCCCCATGTGATGTTGTGCTGCCTCTGGTCAAGCCCTCGCCCCCCAGGGAAGGACGGGCCACCATACATTCTTGCTGCCCTGCCCTTTAAAATTCTAGGAACCTTATCAGCAATAGAAAGGCATTTTCCACTGTTGTTTTTGGCAAATTAACAATGAAATTTTATGTATTATACCACAAACTAACTGCGCAAAATCTTACATGCAGGTGACACAAACAGGCACAGCCCTGGACTGAGAGACGATGGGACAATGGGATGCTTGATGACTCAAGACAACCCACCTTTCAGGCAGGAAAACACACCTTGTGAGGTTGTGAAGATGGACGACCCGTTGCGGGACACGGCTATTCCAGTGACTGCCCTGTCGGAAAACAGTGTCGTGAATTACCATCAACCACGTGCTTGGATGCCGGCGTCCTACAAAAGGCTCTGATTTGAGTCCAGATTCCTGTGACTTTTCTTCACAGCATGTCTGCTGGACCCATCCCACCTTCCACAAGGCAGTAGCAAGTCATGGCTCGGCAATTCCTAATTCTGTTCTGGCAACACCTATGGCTGGAAAACACCCCCACCCATAGCTCCCAGGCCACCCTGCGTGAAGGCTGCCCCACGTCTGCCCACTAGACAACCAGTGACGCTCGCTGACCGCCATGGAAACGCTTCCATGCGGCCACTTCACTTGCTTGGTACCTTGTGAGGTTGTGAAGATGGATGACCCGTTGCGGGACACGGCTATTCCAGTGACTGCCCTGTCGGAAAACAGTGTCGTGAATTACCATCAACCACGTGCTTGGATGCCGGCGTCCTACAAAAGGCTCTGATTTGAGTCCAGATTCCTGTGACTTTTCTTCACAGCATGTCTGCTGGACCCATCCCACCTTCCACAAGGCAGTAGCAAGTCATGGCTCGGCAATTCCTAATTCTGTTCTGGCAACACCTATGGCTGGAAAACACCCCCACCCATAGCTCCCAGGCCACCCTGCGTGAAGGCTGCCCCACGTCTGCCCACTAGACAACCAGTGACGCTCGCTGACCGCCATGGAAACGCTTCCATGCGGCCACTTCACTTGCTTGGTCACTTAGCATCTGTCCCATGATGATACTGTTGTCTGGTCCTGAGAAGGGCTGGGACCCAGGACCCTCTGCTGCAATGCCCGCACCTGGACAAACGTCTCCTCCAACAACAAAATGCAAAGAAACTATAAAGGACTGAAAATAACTGCGTGCCTGGGCAGCTGGGGCAAATTATGGACAAGAAGATAGAAAAAGATTTTTTTTAAATGTGATACTAGTTCTGAAGGGCTGGGAGCAAAAGCAGGGGACTGCACATGTGCCCTGCACACAGCACCCAAGGGGTTCACCAACCACATGTGCCAGCCCTCTGGCCCGACCCCTGGAACCACTCCTACCCTCACCCCACTTAAGGAACCAGCTTGCCCTTCCTCATGGCATGAGCAAGGGGACGTGCTATTTGCTCCTACCCCCTCTGCTGCAGCTGGGGCCCCAACAAAGCCTCGCCAGAATTTCCTGTCTGGCCTCTGATCAGTGTCTACAGATCAAGAGGGTCAAGAAGCCAGGTCAGTGTCAGCCCTGGCAGGTCCTCTTCAAGGTTCCCTCATGTCTTCATGGCCTCAGGTGTCGAGGCCCCTTTCACCTGCTGTTTAGAGAGGGTGCTGAGGGACAGCCAGCGTTACAAGGAATAGGGGGACCAGAGGTTTCTTTGCAGGAGGCCATGCTCTGATTGGGGGCTGTGGGTCGGACAGGGACAGGCCTGTTCCGTTCTACCCATAACCAGGTATACATGGCATCAAACGTCAGACAGGGCATCGGGGGCCCTGGAGCAGGACGTGGGGCCTCCTCTTAGCCTGAGTTTTTTTCTCTGGAGCAGGACGGGTCAGCAAGGTCAGTGCTTCCGAACCTTCCCACCAAGTCCATCACCACCCTTGCAGACAGGGTCCTCGGATACTCATGACCCCTCTGGGGCGAAGGCAAGCCTGATTTGGGGGAGGGCATTTAAAAAAAATTCTTATGAACTTTGCAACGCTCTCTCTCTCCATGAATGCACACACGTTTTTCATTTTTTAAAAAGGACACATTTTCCCAGGTGATAACAGTAAATGTGACACATGGGGGAGATATATCCTGTTTCTCAAGAACTTCACACCATTGGACTTGAGGGCCGTGAGCCTGTCTGAGGAGCGCCCAGCCACTTGCCATCAGTAGATCCGCCTGTGCTCTAGAACGGTCGACGGCCAAAGCGACACACACCCACCTTCTGTGCCACACTGACTCCAGGTGGCCGGTCCCTGTGGATGGTGTACGGGGATAAAAACCAAGCAAGACAGCTTTGAATGATGACGGCCCCCCGTGACTCAGCTTAACCCGGCTTCACCCCAGGCCAAGACTCCACCGTGCACCCGGCCAGTGCAGAGACGCTCTTACTCCTTGTGGATTCTGTGTTGCTCCTGGGGCTCTAGCTGGGCGATGTTACTCCAGGCCAAGGTTCTGCTCTCTTCTGTCAGGTCTTCAAAAGACTCTTCGCCTGGAGAGACTACATTAAATTGCAACTCAGTCAGTCAACTAAACTGCTAACCAGCACTGGAGACAAGCGTCAGAGTCTTAAGGATTTCCATTAAAATCAAACAAGTAAGAGAGCAAAATACTCACTGAAAAAAACTACTTTGAAATGCACTTGTTAGATAGCTCCATGTTAGTCAAGGGAAAAAGAATAAGGTGTATAATCTAAATAAAACATCATTTGAAGAGTACGAAGTGTCTTTGACTACTAAAGTCTGTGCACTTTTAGTAATGTCTGCAGAGTTTTCACTCAGCCCTGAAGCTGGGAACTTCAGGAAACACAGCACTGAATAACTATTTCCTTGTCAGCAATCTTTTCAAAAACCTGCCAGTTCCCTAACAACACTGGACGGTTTTGGTTTTGGTTTTGAGCAGGATAAAGAAGAGATGAAACCAACTACTACCACTCTCCTGGGCTGGACTAGCTAAGCTGTCCCTGTGCTTCTGTTTTTAGAAGGGCTGAACAATTTCGCTTTTGAGAAAATCCCCGTGGATGGGTCTGGTGATTAAGCTGAGCATAGGTTCAAGGGCATCATGAGATAATCCCATGGTCTTCACGACTCAACCCGTGGAGCTTTCTCTCTCAGGTCACAAGACTGCGGGCAGCTGGACCACTGAGTTGAGCAGGTCCCAAGTGTACGGCCTGAGGAGCCTGGACATGCCAGGCTGTAGAACTGTGCCAGGCTGTGCCAGAATGTGGAACTGGGAGACGACAAGCAGTCCAACCACTCCGCTTCCAGGTCCAGGCAGGGTCGGATTCCTGGGAACCTGGGGGTCTGAGGCCACTTTATGTGAAATGGACAACGTGGATAACTGGATGAAGGAACTCATTCTTTCTTCCCTTTCTAAATACCAGCCATGAAGACAAGGTCAAGTTCATTTTACCACCTGGCACAGATGCTCTGTAAATGTCTGTCAAATAACTGAATAAAAAACCAGAATCGAGTAAACAGAGCACCCTGCACTGAAGATCTGTATGTGGGGGTGGAAAAACAGGGATGTTGGAAGTCATTCCTGGGACAGGGCTAAGTGACACTGTTAACAGCAGCCACAGCCAGGACAGATCAACATGAAAACATGAATGGCTAGGAATCAGAGACCAACTTGGGAAACAACAGAAAGAAGGAACATAACAGCAACAAATGCTCCCAGGTTGCATTAAATAACCAGAAACTACAAGTGAGTTAATTTCCTTTACACAGTTAAACAAAACAACACAAAGAGGTCTGTTTGTAGGAGCAACTCAGTGAGACAGTAAAACAGAACCATCTCTAAGCTGTTCAGGGTTCATAACTCGTCTCTTCTCTAGAACCTTCAGAAAACGGCTTAATCAAGAAAGAGAAACAGAAGGTGCTCACGTTGATTTATTCTCTCTACAAGATTTACCTGGAGAATCTGCTGTGGAGGCATTGTAACTGGAGGGCTGGCACAAGCTTTTAAACTTTGGGGTGATCCTTCGAGGATGGGGTGTCACAAAGAGCTGTCTGGGTGTCTGTCCAAACTCTAAGATCTGGGTGAGCATGGCGACCTTCTCGTCAGGATCCTCGATGCTTTAGGACAGAACACAGACCCTGTGGTGACCACTGGGGTCAGGCTGAGTGCATGTATTTCAAATAATTCAGATCAACAGGAGCGCGATTAACCCTCAAACAGTAGCAACTATACGCTAGAACTGTCTAGACTGTATTGTTTGTTGCTTAGTTGCTAAGTCGTGTCTGACTCTCTGTGACCCCATGGACTGTAGCCCCCCAGGATCCTCTGTCCATGGAATTCTCCAGGCAAGAATACTGGAGTGGGTAGCCATCCCCTCCTCCAGGGGATTTTCCCGACCCAGAGATGGAACCTGCATCTCCTGCACTGGCAGGTGGGTTCTTTACCACTGAGTCATCAGGGAAGGCCCCCAGACCATATTACATGTCTTTAATTTCTGAGGCTCAGTATTTTATATAATGGTAAAAATGGGCTATATAATTCACTGTAACATTCCCATGCCTTTATATCCTCAGATAACTGCATTCATCATTTAGACACAGAGCTCATTTGTGGCTCAAGTAGAAAATTCCTTAAGTGAAGTCGCTCAGTCGTGTCTGACTCTTTGTGACCCCATGGACTGTAGCCTACCAGGTTCCTCCATCCATGGAATTTTCCAGGTAAGAGTACAAGAATGAGCTGCCATTTCCTTCTCCAGAGGATCTTCCCAACTCAGGGACTGAACCCGGGTCTCCTGCATTGCAGGCAGACGCTTTACTGTCTGAGCCACCAGGAAGCCCAAGAAAATTCCTTACATATAAATAAATACCTGTTCAAGTCCACACCTCCTTCATAGGTCAGCGGATGAAACACTGGAAAAAGAGATACAAAAACACTACTGAAAACTGTGCTGTTTTCTTCCAATTCCCAATGCTCAGAATTTAAAAAAAAAAAAAAAATTTTTTTAACTTGTATTCAAAGAAACTGATTTTCACTTTGCAAAACAGCCTCATACTATCCAGCCTGGGCCAACATCAATGAGGACTGTTGGTTTTCTGAGCTTCAGTCTAACTGGCGGTGAGACACTCTGTTATCTGGGTGTGTGTCTTGGTCGGCGCCTTCTCCTGGGGTGAGCATAGAGCGCTATGTGTAGAGGACAAGCGAGGGGTCAGACCACCTCCCGCCACCGGTGCCGAGGAGCCTCGAGACGAGAGCTGACCGTGAAGAGGAGGGCTGCAGCCGGCTCCCGTCTGCTCAGTAACAGAGACGCCCCAGGGCCCTTGCAGGAGCTGTTCAATCCTATCCTGACTGAGTTTCAGCAGAAATTACTAGATGGGATGGTGCTTCGGCATAGATCCCTTGGGTCACAGAGAAGTGGGTGTTTTTAGACAAAAGCACTTCCTCCTCTTTCACTCAGGATCGAATTTGGGGCCTCTGATCCAGGAGACCCCATATGCTGAGACCAGATGATTTGGCCAAGGAACAAGCTGGGCTGTGCTCAGCCCGTCGTGGGGGGTTTGCTTTTGCTTCCGTCAAATGCCGAGTGGAGTCTCCATGGCTGCTACCCACCATTATGGGCTCCGACGGCATCCCGGCCCTGCTGCTTGTAGCCGAACACCAGGTCGATCCACTCGTGCAGGTGCTCGGACACGTGCTCACTCTCCAGCGCGGCTCTGCTCTTCTGGAGAAAGTCCTCGGGACCTAGGAGGAAGCCACCGTCAGGACACCCGGGGGTGCCACCTGGCTTCCTCCCATGCCTTTGTTTTTTCCTTTAGGCCAGGCTTCAGGGCTTGCAGGATCTAGTTCCCCAACCAGGAACTGAACCCCGACCCTCTACATTGGGAGTGTGCAGTCTTAACCACTGGACCGCAGGGACATCTCTCCTATTCCTTCTGTCTGTCCACATGTCCACACTGGGGCTTCCTAGGCGCACTGGCAGTAGTGAACCCACCTGCAACGCAGGAGACGCAGGTTCAATCCCTGGGTCAGAAAGATCCCCTGGAGGAGGAAATGGCAATGCACTCCAGCATTCTTGCCTGGAGCATTCCATGGACAGAGGAGCCTAGCAGACTACAGTCCATGGGGTCGCAAACTAAGCAACTAAGCACGCAGGCAGGCATGCAAGCAGGGCTTCTGGGACAGGCCAGAGGGACATGTTCCTTAATGAGGCTCACCCACCCCCTCCATCATATAAAATATACATCTGAGGTGGAGGGAGAGGCAAAAATCATTTTTACGTTTAGCTCTCTCAAGTACATAATAATGTTTTTACATGTTAGTCTCACAGAATACTTACAGTTTGGAGTAAGATTTTTACCATCTCCTCTAGACAGAGAATTCTACTGTTGTTTTAAAAAATCTAAGCAACTAAATAACAATACTGAAACTGTACGACTAAGTGGAAGGTTTCCGAGATTCAACACTTCCCAAGTGGTACTCACTCCGTGCCCAAGGGGGGAGCTCTACGTCGTTAACTAGCTGCCCTCCTTGTCTCTTCCCCAAATCAACTTCAGACTGTTGACTAAAAAGCTGACATCATCACCGTAGAATTCCGGGATCAGCTGAAAGTTTTGTGGAAGAAAGAAAAGAACAGCAGCAAACATTTTTAAAGCAGTTAGAAGCCACAAGCCCAGTGAATCATTAGCTTGGTAACTGCTTACCTCTTTAAAATCGGTTGCACCATCCAAACAGTTTTTCCAAGTTTCTGCAATACTAAATATGAAAAAAAAAAAAATTCACCTGATTTTAAATCGAGGGTATGGAAACAGCAACAGCTGCACTTCTAGGTGCCAGGGCGCTATTCTACACTTTACCTAAGTCAGATCATATCCTGTTAATTCATAATTCCCAACATTCACATGAGTCCCCCACTCCCCTTTTACAGACAAGAAAACTCTGGGTCCACACAGGGTGTGAGCACAGGGTCAGGACATGAACCTGGGGTGGGGACATCCTCAAGTCTAAGACAGGAGCCTCCCCCACACATGGCCTCAATGAAGGGCCACTCGGGGCAGGTCCTTAAACATGAAAAATGAGCCCCCCAAAATGAGCTTTTAATAGCTCATTTCAAAAGGGGATCATAAATAGACATGTGCAGAGCTTGGAAAAAGACTGGAAAAGACACAGACCAAAAGATGAACAATGAGTTCTATCTCAGTGTGGTCAGATGCCAAGTGAAGTTATTTTCTTCTTTATACTCTGCTTTTCATGGTGAGAAAATATTACTTTTGTAACTAAAAAATATTTAGACACTCACAGGGAATTGTATTCAATTCATAGCAGGCTTATTTAGAATAATGAAATGTTGGAAACATCCTAAATGTCCAACAAAGAAACAGTTAAATTATGTCATACATTAGGAAGAGATACAGTCATTTAAAAAAAAACAATCACCATTTTGCAGAAAATCTAACAATATGGGGAAAATTTTATGGTCTAATACAAGGCCGCAAAGGGCAGGACAAAACATTATTTAAGATATATTCTCACATTTACACACACACACACAACTACACAAAGCCTAAGAGTGCAGATACAACATTACTGTGTGTGTATGTCAGTCGCTCAGTTGTGTTCCACTCTTTGTGATCCCTTGGACTGTAACTTACCAGGTTCCTCTGTCCACTGAATCCTCCAGGCAAGAATACTGGAGTAGGTTGCCATTTCCTTCTCCAGGAATCTTCCCAAGCCATAGATCAATCCCAAGTCTCCCACACTGTGGACAGATTCTTTACCATCTGAGCTAACTGGGAAGTCCAACCATTTATGTATATATAGAAAACGAAAATCTTTTACATACTGGATAAAAGTTTATGGAATAAACAGAAGTGGTTTTAAACTTACACTATATATGTTTTCTTACATGTCCTTCCATTTTTCTTTAAACTTTCTCATTTGCTAGATATAAAAAGCAGAAAGAGAGGCACAGATGTCTACCTGTTGAACATTCTGTCTGCGTTGTCGAACCTTCCATTCTGCAGGCACAGCATGTACTCCGGCGCTGGAGGGGGAGAACCCAGAGTTAATAAGCTCCCGGAACCACTGCAGAGCCCACGTGCACATGCGTGTCCCCGGGAGTGACGACGACGACGCTCACCGATCCGGACCAGGTAGAAGAGCACGTAGCCTGGGGAGGAGTAGTGGCTGCCGTACATGAACCTGGGCTCCGGCATCTCCTGGTAGCGGGTCTGCAGCACAGGGAGAGGAGGCCTGTGAGGGCCGGCTGGAAGACAGTAACTGATCCGGGAGCAAAGCCTAAGGAAACCATGACCTGATCACATCCTAGCCCCTAGTTTCTCTCTTAAATAGGAAAAGGAGCAGACAAAAAGAGGGGAGAAACTGAAGAAACACAGCATTCTTATAACAAGCATCTTGGTTTTCTTGGCTCAGTGGTAACAATGTCTGCAGGGTGGGACTGAGAAGAAGAAATTTTACCTATCTTTTGCGCCATTCGCCAAAGGGTAACTTTGTCATGAAAATAAATTGGCAAACCTGTGATAAGCTCAGCTCCAACCCACTGAACTGTAAGCAAATGCTAAGCAGCTAAAT
>SJYC01066198.1:0-44261 GCA_006408675.1 Madoqua kirkii | reverse complement strand
CTACGGTATAATGCAGGGAACTATATTCAAAATCCTGATAAACCATAATGGAAAAGAATATAAAAAATATTGTCTGTATGTGTAAACTGAGTCACTTTGCTGTACAGCAGAGATTGGCACAGCACTGTGAACCAATGATAATTCAAGAAAAGAAAAGAAAAAAGAAAGCCGGCAAGCTTATACTTAATAACATTACCCCATGAACTGATTCACATGCACACATTTGTTTCCAAATAATAAACAGCTTTGTAAAAGTTAGATAGAGCCATTAGAATTATAGTATTTCTGGTGGTTATTTATACAGCTGTAAAGGTTAGAACTTTTAAATGTTTAGTTAGCTATAGCCACTCAAGAATAAAATCTAATTTGAAAATGTTCAGAATATTGATTTTTTTAAAAAGACCTACTGATTAAGAAAAATTATATTCCAAGTAAAATGACAGCAAAAGTAAACAAATTTCAAAACTCACTATTCTATCAAAATTTACTTTTTAGGTTTGAGTTACTGTGAAAATTATCCGATGATAATAGCATAATTGGAGAACTGGGGACCTGAAAATTATCAGAGAACTAATGTTCCTAGAAAATCTGTCACCTCTTTCAAGTAAAAGGGAGCAATCAGTGAACTGTCAAAAGTAATTTAATCTTCACAATACCTAATTTTAAGCCATTATAAAATTACAATGCAATCACAATAATTTTGGTAAAATAATTTGAGAGAAAGAAATATACTCTCTCAGTAATGTGATTATTGATCATTCTTATTTCCTTGAGTATTTCAGTAGTTTCTAAGTGCTCTACATGAGTCTGAGTAAACTCTGGGAGCTGGTGATGGACAGGGAGGCCTAGCGTGATACAGTCCACGGAGTCGCAAAGAGTCAGACACGACTGAGCGACTGAACTGAACTAAGTGCTCTAAAATTAATAGTTATTACTTTTGATAATCACATTTTTGAATATGAATTGACAGTTAATATGATAACCTGAGATGAGATTTTCCAAGTGAACTCTTCAGTATTTGAAAACAATACTTGTTGGTAATTTTGGTAGCACTGGCTAAAGATCACATGCATGTTTTCTGGGTATGGCTTTCAAGACGTATGTGAGTAGTTTCTTTAGGATTAAAAAAATTTCAGAGGCAGTAGAGAGAACACACAGTACACACGTAATTCACATAACACGTGTTATCCAGCATCATGGCGAGAAACTGGCCACCTAGAGTCATGAGATGGAATGGGTTTTATTCTGCTCACGAATCACAGCGTGGTCCTAGAACGGAGCGAGCTCTCTGCTCGGAAAGCCTGGCCCACGCACTCACCCAGCTCGGAGCTGCTGTAGTCGCCGATGACCCAGGGGAACACGGGGTACTGCGAGAGGTCGCTGCAGCTGCGGTCGGCCAGCGAGTTGAGGTGCAGCAGGTACTGGTAGTTGGACAGGAGGCCGCGCTGCCACTGCAGCGTGTAGCCCTCGGCCGTGCGCTCCGGCACGTGGTGCTCTGCGGGGACAGGGGCGGGCCCGGGTCACACCACGCTCAGCGCACGCAGGCCACGGCCACTCAGCAAGTGACGGGCCCACAGGGGCCTGCAGTGCAGACCCTTCAACCCACTGCTGAAAGCACATTTCAGCAAAAGAAAAGCAGGCTAATCTGTTTTCACAAAAGAGGTGTCTGGTCAAGGATGAGCATCTCTAAGATCCAGGAAGGAAAATGATCAAATATGCTATATGAAACATCATATCTATGAGATATATGATAGAAAACTTACTGTATCTATTAAATGCATAAAACATATCTGTGAGATATGACATAGACATATCACATCTATAAGATATAGGATATAAAACATCATATCTATTAAACAGATGACATAAAACAAACATGAAAATATAAAGCAAATACATAAATATTACATAGCAATATATAATGTTTACTATATTTATCTGTAGTCTACAATATGTATTTACTAACAAAGAATCATTTCCAATGTGCTTGAATTTCAATGCCTTTAAGAAGCCATTACCATTTGAAAAAGCTCATTTTCTCCATTTCCTACGAAATCAAAACAAAACCATCTTTTCTTTGTCTTTTAGATCTGGAGACAGGCACACGGCTGATTTGTCAATGATTATGTATTATTTATGCAAGTGAGGAATACAGAAAAGAATAGAAACTGCTGAAGGAGAAAGCAGGTGTCTGTCAAGAGGACGTGATTTCCCAACTAGAAGGCCAGAGAGACCACCTGGAAATAACCTCAGAAAAGAAGGAAAACACAGATTGTGTGACACCAGTGAAAACCTTCCTGCGAAATGAGTCTACTTTTCTATTATATTTAGAAAATTCTGCTTTCAACTTTTTATTGGCAGCATAAAACAACTTTCTCATTTGCTGATTCAATATTTATTCTTAAGTACTTTGCCAAGTTTCTTCTCTAACTGGCTACCGGGA
Source organism: Madoqua kirkii (assembly GCA_006408675.1). Taxonomy (NCBI): domain Eukaryota; kingdom Metazoa; phylum Chordata; class Mammalia; order Artiodactyla; family Bovidae; genus Madoqua; species Madoqua kirkii. Next base: position 41,818 of record SJYC01066198.1, on the reverse strand, counting down.
AAGGGCTTAAAAAAAATCAGAACACTTATTCCCTGGTTTTCCATTCTTAGAACATCACAGAGGAAGTTTGAACAATCTCAGGAATAAACTCAGAAAGGACACTTCACAGAAGCGACCTTCTAGACCATGGTGGGATTAATATTTTAGAACTCACTATGAGAGTTGAGTTTTTTGTTACAATATTGTTACAGTTAGAAAAATTAAATGAAAAAAATAAATTGGGAGGCAGGAGATAACAGTAAACCTGTAGTGAAGCTATAATTATGGACTGAGTTAAACTGAATAGCTTAATGTAAAAATAAACAAATATGAACTTCAGTGAAGTTCACTTATAAACTTTAAAATATGTTCTTCACGTGAAAACAAACTATTCCTCCTTGAGAGAAAATTTCTTTTCTAAGGGAATTAACTACTTCATAAATAGGTTCACTGCACACTGGAACAGCAAACAAAACTGAGATGGTATTAATACAATTCCAACATGTACTTAAACTCATCCCATTCTAGTCATCTGACAACTCTGAAAACAAGAATAACTTAATTCAACCATACAACTTAATATGTTTGTGCTCAAAAAGGAAAATACAGGGGTCCTCTCTGACAAAAGTGGGAAAATTCACATTTCCCGTGGAAGACTGAGGGAGTAGTGGTTAGAGGCAAACTGCGCTCCATGGTACCACGAGAGCACAGAAGGTTCACGCGTCCCTTTTGTACCGTCTCCCAGTTTTGTGATTAGGACCACAGTTAATGATCACAAAAACAAGACCGCATACCCCACTGTCTCACATGAGAAAGCCCAGTCCGGCTTTCATAAACTAACATAAGACAGGACTGAACATAAAAAATGACCACGTGTATTCTTTATAACCCATTCAACTGGGGTGTTGTTAAGATACAGAAAAACATATAAATACATTCACCAAGAGTTTTTAAAATACAGAATTTGAGTGAACTACTACCAAATTTCATTTATATTTCCCTTTGTTTCTAAAATGCCGCTCTGCTAACGATGATTTACTGATGAGAACAGATAAAGGGGACCCTGGAGAGGCGACAGTGGACATGGCAACTGATCCACTGCTGAGCCACCTCCACGTGAGCAGATACAGGACGGGTGAGCACCAAACCTAGATACGTAGCGATGTAAAAGTAGAGGTCGTCTCGGTCCTGACGTTCATAGAACTTCAGGTAGATGTCGGAACACAGGTCATCCTCTGTGCAAAACACTTCCAAGCCCTACAGATCCAGGGAGGATAGAACAAAAGGCACCTCAATGTGAGTCACTCAAGTACAAAAGCCTTTCAGTTCAACATTTGCGTTTTTTTTACTTGTAGGTCTCGTATGCATATTCCCCAGCTACTCATTTAATTTATATAGCATGAGAACAAGACATGTATTTCAGCTAAACTTTATAAAATCCCTTTTAGTGCTGAATATTTTTATTGGTAATCACATTTGTGAATTTGTGCTGAATGAAAACTGGCAATTTGTGTCTTCACATATGTTTTTCAAACACAAATGTTTAGCTTTCCTTTATAAATTCAATCATAATTCTGATTTTTATATTTAGAACTCTCATGCATACTTTTTATACTTTTAAGTACATTTTTATGTGCCTCTAAATATATGTAGCATTTTTGTACTTAAAAAATATATGCTTTTCTGATTAGGTTTCTGTGATTAGTATATGTTGATTTATACATGGTTGGCTTATATTTTAACGATGACGTAATATTTCACTGAATGAATATAATTCACTTTGTGTGCTGTCGTGTCTGACTCTTTGTGACTCCATGGACTGTAGCCCACCAGGCTCCTCTGTCCATGGGATTTTCCAGGCAAGAGTGCTGGAGTGGATTGCCATTTCCTTCTCCAGGGGATCTTCCCGACCCAGGAATCGAACCTAGGTCTCCTGCATTGTAGGCTTTACCGTCTCCTGCTTTACCATCTGAGCCACCAGGGATATGCTGCATTGGCAGACAGATACTTTACCATAAGCGCCACATGGGAAAGTGATAAATTACTTGAGTGATCCTCTTATTGATGAAAAACTAATTCAACCATAACTATGTCAATTAAACAAATTGATAATGTAACTCATTCAAACAGGACTTTGCCATTATTCTTAAGAAAACTGTTGAGCTGTATAGATGACGTGTTGGTGAGGCCAAGACAGGACAGTAACAGAAATGATGAAAACAGAGCATTGTCCTAGGTTTTCAAATACAGGCTTTAACATTACTAGTTAACTCCTGAAGTCTCAATTTCTTTGTAAAATAGAGTATCTTATAACCTCAGAGCAGCTGTGCTGATGAACAGATATTGTACATAAACTGCCCAGTACACACAAAGTATTTAATCAATACCAATTTCTTCTCTCTTTATGACTATATTTCTGTATTTTAATAGCATGTTTCCCTAATCCTCTATTCATACTGAAAATGGAGAATCACCTTCTATGTAAGAGAGGCAGGAAAACAGTTAAATTTCATAAAAATAAAATACTAGAACAAGTTGCTTCAATATCCACAATGCTTTTGTAATGCCACCAACTCACTGGTTGATCTTCAAAGGAGAACAAATACATTGATGTTGACATCAAATGACAAACCCTTGGAGTCACACCCTCTGCAGGGACTGGTTTCTAGATTATAAGTGTGTGGCTCACAAGAGGGTGGACTTGGGCTTATCCCTGAGATAGAGGCATGGAAGGCAGGACAGCCCTGGAGGCTGAAATGGTTGCCTTATCCTTCTCCCCAGGCCTGGAGGCACAGTCCACAGTGACTATGCTGCAGTTCCACTGAGGGCTGCTCTGTAAGAGCTTCTAAGCTCTGCCTGGAGACCTTGCTGGGCTGTAACAGGGTGGCGGCAAGGGGCCTGGGCCGGTTAAGAACATGTTCCCTGCAGCCCTCTCACCTACCAAAAGAGCTGCTCCTTTAAAAATTGCCAGCTCACCCAGAAGAAGGAGCCATGGGACCCAGAGCCCATCTGCTTGCAACACAACATGCCGGCACCTTCCCGAGTGGCCCCGGGTGCTTTAAGCCAATGAACCACTGACCAGCCCGGAGACGAGACGCCCATCCTCCACCCTCCACGGGAACTCACCAGAGGCATGAGGCCGTGTCTCCTCTTGTAAATGCGGCGGATGTCCTGGAGCATTATCTGGACCACGGGTTTCTTTAAAAGTAGAGAGAGACAGGATGAGCTGGTTGGATGGCATCACTGACTCAATGGACATGAGTCTGAGCAAACTCTGGGAGATGGTGAAGGACGGGGAAGCCTGGCGTGCTGCAGTCCATGGGGTCACGAAGAGTCAGACATGACTGAACAACCAAAGAGAGAAGATCTCAAACTGCAACATTCTGACGCAACTAGAAGCTGCCCTTCGGTATCAGAAAGGGAAAGATGAGCCCGTCTTAACTTCCCAACAGATCACAAGTGAACAGCTAGAAAGGGCGCTCTTAGAACAGGGCACACTCCACACTACGGGCCAGCCTGCCCTTTACACTAGCTCTGTGACCGTGGACACGTCCCCCTACTCACTCCGCTTTGGTACTCAACTTCTCAGAATGATAGTGCACCATCTTTAAGATTTTTTTTTTTGATGTGGGACATTTTTAAAGTCTTTATTGACTTTGTTATGACACTGCAGAAGCAGTCTTACATTTCAGTTTTTTGGCCACGAGCATATGGGATCTTACAGCTCCTGGACCAGAGAGCGAAGCTGTACTCCCGGCACTGGCTGAAGTCTCAACCGCTGGACCACCAGGGGATCCCTAGGCATCTCCCTTACAGGTTTTTGGAAAGTTGTTGACTGATAAAGAGCATTAAAGGAATGGTGTATACAACCTCATGGGAATTTTGCTTTTAACAGACCTCTAGTTTGCTCAGAAACTAAGATGCATCTTTTTTAGAGTCCTGTCTTTTATCTCCTTAAACTGCAGTGTTGTTGTTCAGGCGTTAAGCCATGCCTGACTCTTTGCGACCCTATGGACTGTAGCCTGCCAAGCATCTATGTCCATGGGATTTCCCAGGCAAGAACACCAGAGGGGGCTGCCATTTCTTCCTCCAGGGGCTCTGTCTGACCCAGGGATCGAACACGCGTCTCCTGTACTAGCAGGGCAGGTTGTTTACAACTGAGCCACCAGGGAAGCCCAAACCTCAGTGTAATGAAGCTCATAAACTATAGTATAAACTAGAGCTTCTAAACTTTATGAGGAGAGAAATTTTCTTGCTTCTCTGGAGCCTTGAAGTGCTAGTAAGAGAGGAACAAGCTTACAAAAGGCTACAGGTCCACCCTCCTCCCCACATGAGAGGGAGGAGGAGCCCACAGAGGCAGGGTATGCAGCGGTAGAAGCTGCAAGACCAGCCAAGGGCCCCAGCCCAGACACCTGGGACCCTGCAGCTATGGCACATACTCAGACATTTTTGCAGAAGTACTGACTCAAGCCACAGCAACTGTGGTGGCCCATACAATTTATCACACCACATGGAAAGCCAGCAGTTTATGTACTGGGTCCACTGGAGGGCCTGGTGGGTATGCTGCACCACCTGGTGGACAGACTCATTATAGCATCAGGTAGAAAAGGGCTTCCCTGGGGGCTCAGATGGTAAAGGATCTGCCTGCAATGTGGGAGACCTGGGTTCAATCCCTGGGTTGAGAAGATTCCCTGGAGGAGGGCATGGCAACCCACTCCAGTATTCTTGCCTGGAGAATCCTCATGGTGGGCTACAGTCCATGGGGTTGGAAAGAGTCAGACGCAACTAAGCACAGCACAGAAAAGGATATATTTGTGTTTTAGTGACACTGTGTGTGTGTTGGGTATGTGTTGGGTGTGTGTGTGTGAGAGAGAGAGAGTGTGAGAGAGAGTGTGTGTGTGTGGCATGTTCAGTTGCATCTGACTCTTTGCAACCCCATGGACTGTAGCCCACCAAGCTCCTCTGTCCACGGGAATTCTCCAGGCAAGAATCCTGGAGTGGGTTGCCATTTCCTTCTCCAGGGAATCTTCCCGACTCAGGGATGGAACCCGTGTCTATCACATCTCCTGCATTAGCGGGTAGATTCTTTACCTCTAGCAACACCAGGGAAGCATACACAATGACTGACCAACTGGAAGAACTTCTTCCATGGTAGAAAACACTTCTGTTTTTAAAGCTGCCGGCCAAAAGGACCAACCGCACGAGCAGAATATTGGGATTTCTGCTTTTTCAATGAACCGCTCTGAAAAGGGGCCAGATCTCGATAAACCCTCTAATTTTAACAAGTCTTGGTGTAGAAATCTGAGTCTCTACTGTCTGGCCCAATGAGTCTAAAGGCATCATGGAAGAGACGCCTGCTTCCAGCACCACCTCTGCAGCTGCCCAGTGGCAGCGTCTCCACACGCACCTCTGCACGGGGCTGGAGGGAACCACTTTCTACCACTTCTCTGGGCATGACTCAGACCTACTGATTGTGTTTATAATCAAGGAATAACGAGAAATATGACTCCGGTGTACAGATAAGCAGGTACACAGGAAACATTCATATTCCTTAACCTTAGTAGATTTCACTGCTCACTTGCAGAAGTGCTTCCAGGGAGAAAGGTATAAATGTCTAAAGACCCTTTACTAAAATCAGGAGAGGCAGGGTTTCTTCTCGCATCACTGAGAGCAAGTGACCCCGAAGTCACAGAAGACAAGTTAGGGGAGCTCAAATGTCAAGGTCACACGGGGAGCCTGTTAAATACCAGATGCTGGATGAGCAGGGGGCAGCCATTCTGACTCTCACCAAAATGTGAGAACACAGTAAGGTCAAGTTCAGGGAATGAAAAGTTCACTGAAGACGAAAACTGCAATGCAAAGGAGCTCTCCCTGGCCCGCAGTCCGCTTACCGGGTACCCGTTGAGAGGCTGGAAATAGAGGGTGGTGTCAGTGACGCAGGCGTGGCCAGGGTTCGTCACCAGAGGTGTCACCATTTCTGCTTTGCATTCCATGTGCACTTTTCAGAAACACTTTGGAATCTGAAAAAACGTTTTCCAGCAAAAGCAAGAAAAATCAGAAATCAATCTACTTTCTCAGCTTAACTTTATCTGAGGGAGCTCCAGGGTGACTCTGCAGAGCAGGTATCTAAACACAACACTTAATATAAGACAAGCGGTGACGTAAGCTAGTCACCTAAATAAAACTGCCTTTTTTTTTTTAATGGGTACAATGAGTACTTCATTTTGAAAAAGCAGATGAGGTATGTATCACAGAAGGTAAAACAGACAAGTAAAAAATCTGTCAAACAGGCACAAGAAGAAACAGACAACCTAAGTAGTCTTACGTCGTGTGAATAAGTTGAATAACATTTCCGAGTAAATAAACTGAATAAGAACTCTTCAGGCTTGTATGGCTTTACCAATAAATTCTATTAAAAATTTAAGGAAGAAATACAGTCCTGCACACATTCTTCTGGCAAACCGAGACTAAAGGGGAATTTCTAAACTCATGTTGTATGGCGAGTATAACCCGGATAGCAAAACCTCACAAATACACTAAGATTTACAGAGCAATATCCATGAACAGAGATGTAAAATCCTTTATAGCTGCAACTGCTGAGCCCATGTCCCACAACTAGTGAAGCTCATGTACCCTGCTAGGGCCAGCCCAGGGCAACGAGAGGCCGTGCACTGAGGGGAGGAGCAGGCTCCGCTCGCCGCAACCTGAGAAAGCCAGAGCACAGCAACAGAGACCCAGCACAGCCGAAAATGAAAAGGAATTTTAAAAAGTCCTTTATGAAGAAAGAGGTCTTTTTTTTCCAGCAAAGAAAATCTAGTAATATGTAAACAAAAAAAGCAATACATCATAAGCAAGTTGGACTTACCCCATAAATATAAGGTTGTTTTAACAATGAAAAACCAACATAATTCATACTATCAACAGAATGAAAGAAAAAAGATGATCTCAATAAATGCAGAAGAAGCACTTCACTAAATTCTACATTCATTTTTGAGGATACTCTCAGCAAACCACGAATAATAAGAAACTTCCTCATCCTGATTAAAGGACAGCTATGAAAAACCTGCAGCTGGCATGCTGACATCATTCTTTTGTGGTGAAACATTAAACCTCTTTCCTGTAATACCAAGAACAAGGAAAGAATGTCTGCTCTCACTACATCTATTAATCAAACTGTGCAACAAGGCAAGAAGTAGAAATAAAGGCCTTAAAATTTTTGTGAAACTGTCATTATTCACAGATTAAATAATAATGGACAGATAAAACACTATAGAATCTACAAAAAAAAAAACAACCCCAAAACAGATGGTTTTACCAGCAAATTCTGTAACATTTTAGAAGGTAGCATAAGACACACATCTCACAAAAAGGTAGCAATAAAATAGAATATTACAAGCTAATCTCATTTATACACATAAGCTTCTAGCCACAGCCAACTAATGAGTAAATTTTGAATTTGGAAAAGCCACAGGATACAAGGTCATTGTTTAAAAAATAAATGAAAAAAAAAAAACCCACCTATTTTCTATATACCGTAAGAAATAATTGGAAAATAAAATTTTGATAGCATCAAAAAAAATCTAGGATTATGCTCAAAAGACAGCAGCATAATATAAACATACTATATATAAACATATAACTTGTATATATATAAAACATGTTATATATAAACATAAAACAGTGCAGGGAACTGGAAGAGGAGATAGAACTCTGTGTCCTGTCTTTACATCTTTCAATCTAAAATTAATACCAAATATTTTAACGAGGCCATTTCGGGGTGTAAATGGGGAAACCTGACTATGCGGCTATGAGCGGCCTGGCATGTAGGCTATTGCTGCGTGAGTATCCTAACAGTATGGAGGGCGGCAGAGATCTTTCTGTAACAAAGAAACGTTGTAGTAGTCACGGGTGAAGTGTGAGAGAGTCTTGCAGTGTCATTCCAAATTGCTCAGGAAACAGTTATACTCATATTTTAAATATATCACACAAACATACACATCAGCTACACATGTACACCTATTTATGCGATATATAGACACACGTGTATTACTTATGTACACACACACAGCAAGCAACAGCATGAGCAGGCAAGGACCAACGCAAATTAAGCAAAATGTTGACAAATTAATACCTCGTGACTCACAGGGAATCTGTGTTCACAATGACCTTTTCAACTTGTGAGGATTTGAAATTTTTCAGAAGGAACAGTAGGGAAAAACTATACTTCAATAAAAAAAAAAGTATTTCCTTGGGAGTATGATGAAAATAATACTTATTTAGCAAAAGTTTATTTTCTTTCGTTTAGAGGAATTATATAATCCTGCAACATTTCACTTTATGTTGTAAATATTTCTCCCCCAAATTCTTCAGCCTAACACTCTGGAGACTGGATAAGTTAAAACTTTCATGGTGAATCATTTTTAAAATTAATGTCATGCTGAAGCCCAGGATTAAAGTCTAAATTGCTACTTAGAAAAATTATCCATTCTAAGTAGGTCAAAAGAAGCTGATTCTTATTATATAATTCTTATTCTTTTCCTTCCTACAATGAATGCTATACTTGCCCCTCTGCAACGCATTTAACTGGTACATCCAAATACAAAAATGAAAAGTAATGCTATGTAGGTGAAACAGAGGAAGAACAAAAAGACAGCAGCATAATATAAACATACTATATATAAACATATAACTTGTATATATATAAAACATGTTATATATAAACATAAAACAGTGCAGGGAACTGGAAGAGGAGATAGAACTCTGTGTCCTGTCTTTACATCTTTCAATCTAAAATTAATACCAAATATTTTAACGAGGCCATTTCGGGGTGTAAATGGGGAAACCTGACTATGCGGCTATGAGCGGCCTGGCATGTAGGCTATTGCTGCGTGAGTATCCTAACAGTATGGAGGGCGGCAGAGATCTTTCTGTAACAAAGAAACGTTGTAGTAGTCACGGGTGAAGTGTGAGAGAGTCTTGCAGTGTCATTCCAAATTGCTCAGGAAACAGTTATACTCATATTTTAAATATATCACACAAACATACACATCAGCTACACATGTACACCTATTTATGCGATATATAGACACACGTGTATTACTTATGTACACACACACAGCAAGCAACAGCATGAGCAGGCAAGGACCAACGCAAATTAAGCAAAATGTTGACAAATTAATACCTCGTGACTCACAGGGAATCTGTGTTCACAATGACCTTTTCAACTTGTGAGGATTTGAAATTTTTCAGAAGGAACAGTAGGGAAAAACTATACTTCAATAAAAAAAAAAGTATTTCCTTGGGAGTATGATGAAAATAATACTTATTTAGCAAAAGTTTATTTTCTTTCGTTTAGAGGAATTATATAATCCTGCAACATTTCACTTTATGTTGTAAATATTTCTCCCCCAAATTCTTCAGCCTAACACTCTGGAGACTGGATAAGTTAAAACTTTCATGGTGAATCATTTTTAAAATTAATGTCATGCTGAAGCCCAGGATTAAAGTCTAAATTGCTACTTAGAAAAATTATCCATTCTAAGTAGGTCAAAAGAAGCTGATTCTTATTATATAATTCTTATTCTTTTCCTTCCTACAATGAATGCTATATTGCCCCTCTGCAACGCATTTAACTGGTACATCCAAATACAAAAATGAAAAGTAATGCTATGTAGGTGAAACAGAGGAAGAACAAACACAACCATAGAAAAGACATTCTTGGCAAGATGACTTTACCAGCAAATTCTCTAACATTTTTAAACACAGTGTAAGGCTCACAAACCTCATAAAGGTAGCACTGAAACAGAATATTAGAACTACTCTCATTTAAACACATAAGCTTTTAGCCAAAGCCAACACGTAATAATCTATTCAACCAATATGTTCTACTTTGTCCTAAGCTGCAAGGACACAGCAAAACACAAAAATCTAAAGTAAAAATGATACCTCATGACTAGAGACTGCAATAATCCATACCTAAGATTTTATATACATTAGACAATCTATACATACATATTAAGTAAATGGAATTGCACAAAGTTTAGCAGGGTTGCTAAAAACAAAATGAATACAAAAAATATACTTCATTCTATTTGTCAACAATAAAGAGAAAATGACATATTTTGGGATACCATTTAAAACACCACTAAAATATGAAGTACTTGGAATAAATCTAGCACAAGAGAAGACAAATCTTTACAAAGAAAATTGTAAAAAAGACACTAAGGAAGACTGAAACAGAGTTTCACTGGAATCGGAGTAAAAATCCCAGTAGGCTTTTCTTCCATGGAACTCAACAAGCTGATTCTAACTTTACACAGAATGTGTAAGACCAAGACACTGAAGACACAACTTAGAAAGGAACTGCCATGCCAGATACTAAGACACAGGGATTAACACAGTGGTACTGCAGATGGAGACACAGACAGAGAGCCCAAATCTACTTAACGGAAGGAAATCTACTTAAAATATGGGGAGAAAGAGATCAGAGAACAGGTTAATATGAAAGTATAGTTACTTGCAGAAAATATATTGGATACTTAGAAATGTGAATACTTTACCCTCTGGAGGAGTTTCAAACAGACAAGTGATATACACAAGTAAGTTCTTTAGAAAGAAAATATTTTAAAAGTCATTCAGAAGAGGAGAGAAAAGGGGACTGCAGAAGGAAAGACTCGAGAGTGTAGGGGTGACGAGCTAAATGCCGTCCCAGCAACCTGAGCAACAGGGTCTGGTGGCCTGAATGGAAGCAGTAAGGTGTGAAAGGATAGGAGCTCACAGACTGGGAGGTTCTGCTGGGGGCACCATTCCCCAGGCCTTCAAGAGGCCAGGAGCCCCCAGACTCTGCCCTGGCATTGAGGCCGGGGCCATTGCCCCAGGTCAGCCGTTTTGGGGCGAGGCAGACACCAGCACCCATCGTCAATGGCAGACACACTCAATGAGGCCTGAGATGACAACGCCGCTGCTTTCACCACCAGGAATCAAAATCATGGAAAACTTACCTGTTTTTGTCAAATGACGTCCTAGCCAAACGGGACTGCAAGATGGCTGTTATCTGTTAAGACAAAATCATTTTTAAAATATGGCTGTAAGTATCTGTAAGTGACACATCGGTGCAGGCTCATTCACAATAAAGACACAGGTCTTTAGAAACTCACCATGGCAGTTTGGTCCCCCAGTTTGTCCAGACAGGATGCTCTATGAAGCTACGAGTACAGAAATATACATGGATTTATTTCTCTCTCTGATGATAAGAAGATAGCTCCTTAGAAGCAATGAAACACAACCAACATTCTGTTACTCAGTAACAGCTAACAGCCATTCTAAAACATCTACGACTTCTTCCTAATGTAAGAGTTTTCAAGTTCCACACATTCAAGTAAATCTCATTCAGATTTATAGAAGAGTTTATGGTTTTGGTGAGACGTACGAATATGAAATTCTTTTTAAAAAGTTTGCCAGTGAATATCTGAGAAGAGCGCCGACTTACCTGAAGCAGTGTCTCCACAACATCTTCCACTTTCCCTGAAACATCCAGCTCGAAGACATACTCCATTGTGCCCTGAAAAAAGAGGAAGATGACCTGAATCAGAGGGAAAGAGCACATCGGGACCTTTCATTTTTAGGAACATTTGCTACCCCTGCTGACGGGTGCGGGAACTCCCTCAGCCCACCTGGGAGATTTACTTCTGTATTTACTATTTCCTTCCTTCCACTGCCTTTGGGCTTAGTTTGCTTGTCTTTATCTAGTTCCTTGAGCTATCTAATTAGGTTTTTTTAATTTGAGATCTTCCTCTTTTCTTAAGGTAAGCGTGTAACACTCTAAACTTCCTTCTTAGGACTGCTTTTGCGGCATCCTCGGAGTTTAGGTATGTTTTCGTTTTGATCATCTTGAAGTATTTTTAAATTTCCCTTTTCATTTCTTCTTGACACACTGTGTGCAGAAGAAGGTTGTTTAATTTCCACATACGTATGAATCTTCCTGCTGCTATGGATTTCTGGTTTCACTCCACGGTGGTTGTTGAACATACTTGGAGTGACATCAATCTTTATCAGACTTACTGACTTGTTCTGTGACCTGACATGTGGTCTGGAGAGTGTCCCCATGTGCATGTGAGAACAGCGTGTCCCACTGCCATCGGGCAGGGTGTTCTGCACGTGTCTGTGAAGCCCATCTGGCTAGAGCCCTGGTCGAGTCCTGTTTCCCGAGTGGTCTTTGGCCTGGATGACCTGCCTATCATTGAAGGTGGGCATGGAAGGCTCCTCTGATGGGCGCGGCTGTCAGTCTCTCGCTTCATCCTGTCAGTGCCGGCTTCTCACACTCACGTGCTCTGAGGCGGGGTGCACGTGTGTTGCACGTGTTGCACGTTCCTTTTCATGTGTCACCGACTGTGCTCTTCTCTTCCCCACGAGGGTGAGGATGCTGGACTCCATCTGCCTGTGTCTCTGGCTCAAAGCCCCCTGGAGCAGTCGCACAAGCCCAGCTCTTTCCTGTTTTGGGAGGAGGGTCCCCAGACATCCAGAGCATTATGGGTCCATCGGAGCTCCAGGACAGGTGAGAAGATGGGAACTGGGCACTCCCTCCAATCGCGTGCATGTGCCAGGGGAGGGACTACGGGAGACGATGCTCCAGCGTTCCTACCCCTTCAGTGTGGCTCACTTCACTCTCACCTGCGCCAGGGCACTCTGAACTGGTTTCTGGATTTCTCACAAAGGGAATTCATCCATGTACTGTTTCTGAACCAGTCTCCCCATCAGAGGAATAAGGGTCTTCCCAGTCTATCATCTCTCATCACCATCGTCAATGTCATCATTCTCCCCCTTAAACCTGAGAATCTTCTGGTGTCCTCATTCACACTGGAACAAAAGAGCTTTTCTTTGCTTCAGACAACCTGACCCACTTCCTTTGACGTCACTTTTCAGCATATTTGTGCCTTGAGTAGGCATCAGGAGAACCTCTGCAGTGAGGGTGCAATGACCAGTGGTTCTCAGCTTGGAGGGGGGTGGTCCTGCCACCCCTGCAGAGCATTTGTCAACATGTGGAGGTGCCACACAGCAACAGAGGACAGTGTCGGGTGGTGGGGGGAGCACTCAGTGGGTGGAGCAGCCTGTAACATAAGGGACAGCCCCTCATGGTGAAGAAGCATCCTTCCCAGATGCCACCGGCACTGCCTGTGAGTAACAAGAGCTCGGGGCTCACTGCTCCTGACTGACCGGCGTGCACAGATGTTTCCTGCACATAACACCTGCAGGTGGCTACTGGTGGCCAGTTGTCCCAGCTGCTGCCGAGGACTCGCGTGCCAGGCCGGCCTGTGACCAGGACTGCCATCCAGCCTGCAGCAGTCTGCTCAGAGGTGGGGCTTTTCCTAATTCAGAGGAGTCGTGACAGGAGCACTAGGCCCATTCCTAGGTCCTGTAAGGTCTCCTCTGCTAGGAGTTATCCCTTTACTACATGCGAAGCTGCAGCATGGGTCCGTGCTCAGGCTCCTCTCTCCACGGGACTCTCCAGGCAAGAATACTGGCGTGGGCTGCCATTTCCTCCTTCAGGGGATCTTCCTTGCCCAGGGATCGAACCCACATCTCCTGCCTTGGCAGGCGGGTTCTTTACCACTGAGCCACTTGGGGAGTCACAACACTAAGTAAAGCACAGAGTGGTTGGATGTGATGTCTAGTTACAAGTCCTGTGTTCATGGTCCTTCGAGCTTCTACCCAATCAGGAGAACTTATACACTTGTTACTCAGCTCTTACATAAGGGTATCTTATAACCTATAAATATTTCTATAATATTTAAAAGAAGTCCTCAGCGATACCCAGTAAATATGTTGTGTCTTCTGATTTCAACTTTTAACCCAATAATTTAAGCCTTTTCCCCCACTGACAGACCCACTTATTTTTAAGCTAAAAAGTTAACTGAAATCTTTTGAACTGAAGTCTGTGGCTCCCTTGGATAATTTTGTTATACTTGCTAAGTAACAAGCCTTTAAACACCTGTTACCATTATATTGCATCAAAGAAGTTAACACAGACACAGAACCTTATTGCTCAAAATCACTACGGAAATTGTTGGGGATGAAGGAAAAACCTTACTTACCCTTTCTATTTTATACGGTGCAACAATGTTGTGTTCTTTAATGAAATACACCTGAAAAAGACAAATCAATACTTGTAAAATAATTAAACGTTTTCAATGATGAGCTGATGGATGTTATGAATCAAATTTAAATCATTGTTATTTAACCTCTATTTCCAAAAGCACTTGCATTAATATTAGTATGGCCTTAAAGTTCTGATGTTAAAATAACAAACATTAAATTAAAAACAGATTCATCAAGGAAACAAGGTAGCAACCACTGCAGGATCGATACAATGTCTAAGATGGCTTGTCAGTGTCATCACTTGAGCCTAGTAACCTCACAGGTGAAGGGTGCTAACCTAAGTGCTCATTGTCTAAGAAACAATTAAGACAGTCACTGTGGTATGAAATCCATTCATCAACATAGAGAAACCTCTCTTTTCTAGAGGCGCAGTTTTCACATGCACCATGCCACTTGTCCTCACATGGGATACTAGCAACCACATATCACACACACACAGATACAAGCAACCAGATATCACACACGCCCCAGAGCATCAACCTTCTCGCATGTGCGCCCTAATCCCACCCTTCCTCCAGTTAGGACAGAAAGTCGGCTTCCCCCACATCGTCAGCTGTTCAAAAATTAGCTCCTAGGATCACACGATGCACCTTCTCCCGTTTAAAACAAACTACAGATTAAAAAACGCTCCTTTGGTCTCACATCCTTTTACCTCTCTTCCGTTCGTTTTAGTGGTAAAACTCTTAAGCAGGTTTTCCTCCGATCCGTGTTACTGCAGCCATTCCTGACGAGGTCAGCGAGGACACACAAGGTCAGGGAGGATGCACAAGGTCACTGTTCTCGGGACCTGGACTCTGTTTCTCAGATGTGACATAGCCGGGCTCTTCCTGGCGCAGGTTTCTAGCCGGCTGCGCGGCACCTGCTCCAGGTTCTCCCGACCTCGCCAGCTGCTTCTTCCACCTCCCCAGGGCCCCTGCTCTCCTCCCAACCTCCCGAGAATGCACCCAGCCCCGGGGCCGGACAAATGTCTGCAAACATCTCAGTCTGTCCTTCCAGGGCCAGCCTCCTCCCGAAGCCCAGACAGAGGCCTCCAGACGTCTCCGGCACCTCCTCCAGGTCACAGTCTACAAAGCCTGATCCCACATCGAGCCTCACCACTAGCCCAGCAGCACCTCCGTCAGGGTTTCTTCAGAGCACACCCAGATGCCGACCCCTCTCACCCTCCCGCCTCCACCAGCCTGGGCCACATGCCTGAGTCAGCACCCCCAGGTGCTCGCCTGGTGTCCCAGGCGCTGGCGCGACCCACAGACAGAGACAAATCAGTCCGGGGCCCTCCTCAGCAAGGCGCCCGCCGCTGCTACACTATCATAGCTCGTGCATGCCTTCTCACGTTTTGGCCTCTGTCCTGGTTCCCCTTCCTCATGGCGTCTATCTCTGCCTGACATCAGAGAAGACATCTGCTCACTGTCTGCCACCCCACTGAGAGGTAACGTTCTTGGAGAGAAGGGCTTCAGATATTTTATTCTTCCTTCTATCTCCCTCCTCTCTCTTGGGCTTCCCTGATGGCTCAGAGGGTAAAGCGTCTGCCTGCAATGTGGGAGAACTAGGTTCAATCCCCGGGTCGGGAAGATGCCCTGGAGAAGGAAATGGCAACCCATTCCAATACTCTTGCCTGGAAAATTCCATGGACGGAGAAGCCTGGCAGGCTGAAGTCCATAGGATTGCACATAGTCACACGTGACTGAGCAACTTCACTTCTATCTCTAAAACCGTGACTGTGATACTTACAGGATGCATGAAGAAAGTGAAAAGTGTTAGTCGCTCAGTCCTGTCTGCCTCTTTATGACCCCAAGGACTGTAACCTGCCAGGCTCCTGTCCATGGAATTCTCCAGGCAAGAATACTGGAGTGGGTTAGATGCCCTTCTCTGGGGGATCTTCCTGACCCTGGGACTGAACCCAGGTCTTCTGCATTGCAGGCAGATTCTTTGCCATCTGAGTCACTGGGGAAACCCAGGATGCATGAGTACTATTGTTCACACACACACACACACACACACCCCTTCCTCTTTATTTCACCAGCAAAAGAGTATATAGAAGCAAAGCTCTCTAAAGCCCAAAGAATCATATTTCTAAAGTACTGTGACCTAGTAAGTAATCAAAACAAACAAACAAACAACAACAACAACACACACACACACACACATTTTGTTTTCTTGGTTGTGCAGTTAACCCAGGAAACTTAATACTTGAAAGAGTAGCTTATGTCTAGTTGCCCCTTGATATAACATAGCTGATTATGAGCTTGATATGAGACATCTTACATAAACTATTGAAAGGCAATAGAAAGATTTTGCTTCTAGGTATATTAAAATTATATTAAAATGGATACTTTTATAACAGAAACCACACTTCCAATTTAAAATGTACCCACTCCTTTCAAGATATGGACTTTCCTAAAGCCACAGTGTAGAATGAGAATGATACTGTAGTAATAATGAGAATATAGCTGTGGGCCAGAATTATCAATAATGGTGTTCCTTCCCCAAAGTAAGAGATGGCGGTAACCGCTTTCATTTATGCCAGTCAAAACTAACAGACATTCTAAAATTAATAGAACCATGGAAGGCAGACCTAGAATATCATGTACCCTGATATCTCCCAGCTTTCATAAAATAATTTTCAATATACACTAAAAAGGGCCATGAACAAGAGGGCTGCGTGATCTGAACACCACCAGGAGGCTCTCTGTTCCAGACTATTCACCCCATGAGACAAGGCTGTGAGTCAAGTCCTGAAGTGAAGAAACCTCTATATCTGTTTCCCACGGCTTTTCCTACATTTCAAGGATCTGGGGCTCTGCAGAGGGGAGGCAACCCTGATCTCCTCTCTCCCTTTCATTTTCAAGGTGAAGAAGGTGAGATTCACAGCAAAAAGACAGGGCTAATGGGCATCCCAGATGGCTCAGTGGTAAAGAATCACCTGACAATCCCTGGGTTGGGAAGATCCTCAGAGAAGGAAATGGCAACCCACTCCAGTATTCTTGCCGAGAGAATCCCACGGGCAGAGGAGCCTGGCGGCCTCCAGTCTATGGGGTCACAAAGAGTCGGACACGACTTAGCGACTAAACAACAAAAATGAGCTCTACTCTCATAATTTTTTAAAGATCTACAGGTGAGTTAAGTACAGCTGACCCCTGAACAACATTGGCATGAACCACGTGGGTCCACTTACATGTGGACTGTTTTCAATGAATACACTGGAAAATTTTGTGGAAATTTCGGACAATTGGAAAGAAGATGAACTGCACAGCCTAGAAATATCAGAAAAATTAAGATATAAGTATGTCATGAGTACATAAAATGTATGTAGATACTAGTCTATCATATCATTTAAACCATAAAGCAAACAGAAATTTTTTATCATAACACGCAAACTTCCAGACCAGACGTGGCACCAACTGAAGTGGAGAGAAAATGTAAATAACTATATAGAGATGCAGCGTGAAGCCACAGCGTTCCCTCCCTGCAGCTCACACTGTATCACAGCCATAGCTTCCTCGCCCCCCCCGTGCTGAGGTCAAGTGTTGAGAGTAACCTCAAAAGGCCACAGGACACCATTCATCTCCCTGTGAACAGCCATCTCTACAGTGAACTGCATTGCAGTAAGAAGTGGTTTCTCCTGGTTCTTGTGCACCTTTCATCGTGCGCAGTGTCAGATCATAAACCTTGAATAACACCACGGGACCCACATGGAGTGCCACGAGTGATGCTGGCAGCGCTCCAGAGGAGCCGAGAAAGGTCACGACACTACAGGCAACAGCTGAGCTGCTTGGCGTGCACCGCTGACCGAGCTGAGGTCCGCAGCTGTGGCTGCCACCGTGTCAAGATGAACGGATCCCGCATCAACGACCATCGTGGAAAGAAGGAAATGCATGAAGCGGTCACGCAGCTACCCCGCAGGCAGGAGAACCTGGCACTTTCTGGGAAATACTTCTTTATCTCATGTTTAAAATGCAGCTTTTATGTGGGTGCAGGATTGCTGTAAGAAAGCCACACCTGTAGATGAATATGAAGTCATCACATGACAACTTAAAGCCAAAGGAAGGTGAAGGAGCTAAAGCTGGAGAACTAAATGCTAGCAGAGGATGGTCTGATAATTTTAGAAAGAGGTTTGGCTTTAGAAATGTCAAGATAACAGGAAAAGCAGCTTCTGCCAACCAAGAGGCAGCAGATGAGCTCCCAGACAGCATGAAAAATATCTCTGAGGAGAAAAGAGTATCTGCCTGGACAGGTTACTGCAGATGAAAGTGCCCTCTTCTGCGGGTGGATGAGCAGGGAATCCACAAAGGATGTTCATTAGGAAGACAAGTGAGGACCAGGAGTTAATACGGCAAGCTGAGATAGGCTAAGTCTGCTGTTTCGCACAAGTGCAGTGGAGCTGATGACCAGGACTGCCCTGATCTATAAAGTTGCTGAACTCTAGCCTTGAAGAGATGACCACAGCTACTATCTTTAGGTTGCACAGCAAGAGGGCCTGGGCAGCAAGAACCCTTTTCCTGGATTGGTTCCACTGAGGCTTTGTCCAATCGATGCACTCAGGAAGTCTTTCGCCAGTAAGGGACTACCCTTTAACATTTTTTTTTAATTGGACAATACCCCTGGACACCTCGAATGAAGAGTTCAACACCAAAGCTGTCAAAGCGGTCTACGTGCCCCAAATCACAGTGTCTCTAATTGAGACTCCAGGTCAAGGGTCCTAAGAACCTTTAAGGTTTAGTGCGCATGGTGCTCTCTGGAAAGGGCTGTCAGTGCTGACAGCCGGGATATCCCCAGAGTCTGTAAGGACCGCACCACTCAAGATGCCCAGGTGGTTCAAGAAAAGGCCAGGAAAGCCGCCAAGCTGAAGCCCACACATTCCTGCTAGAGAAAACTGCTCACATGCTGTGCACAACCACACGGCGCTTATGACAGAGCCAATCAGATTACGGATATGGCCAAAACAAGAAGGGGGCTGAAACGTTTCGAGACCCGGATCTCAGAGAGATTCAAGCACTAACGGACACCACACCCAAGGACAGAAGCTGACCCGATGCAGACGCGCTCCCAAACCAGAGCCAGGCTGGAGGGAGCAGACGCAGGAAGCGCCGGGTAATGAACTGGCATTGGACAACCTAGCAGAAGCGCCTGGCTTTTTATTTTTTCCTGCTTTTTGACTTCTTTTTACAACATGGACCCTTCTATGACACAGGCACTGAAACGAAAGCAAACTGTGGAAGAAGGATAGGTATGTAGAGAAACACTTTTAGAGAAATAAAAAAGCAGAAAAAGACCTGTCTCTTATACACATCTAGATGTGTATAAGAGACAGCCCCTTAGCAACCTTTAAGGTTTAGTGCGCATGGTGCTCTCTGGAAAGGGCTGTCAGTGCTGACAGCCGGGATATCCCCAGAGTCTGTAAGGACCGCACCACTCAAGATGCCCAGGTGGTTCAAGAAAAGGCCAGGAAAGCCGCCAAGCTGAAGCCCACACATTCCTGCTAGAGAAAACTGCTCACATGCTGTGCACAACCACACGGCGCTTATGACAGAGCCAATCAGATTACGGATATGGCCAAAACAAGAAGGGGGCTGAAACGTTTCGAGACCCGGATCTCAGAGAGATTCAAGCACTAACGGACACCACACCCAAGGACAGAAGCTGACCCGATGCAGACGCGCTCCCAAACCAGAGCCAGGCTGGAGGGAGCAGACGCAGGAAGCGCCGGGTAATGAACTGGCATTGGACAACCTAGCAGAAGCGCCTGGCTTTTTATTTTTTCCTGCTTTTTGACTTCTTTTTACAACATGGACCCTTCTATGACACAGGCACTGAAACGAAAGCAAACTGTGGAAGAAGGATAGGTATGTAGAGAAACACTTTTAGAGAAATAAAAAAGCAGAAAAAGACAGAAATTATGATGTATTTCTGTAAATTTAAACTGAATGTGTCTGCCTTTCCTGCACCCCCACCCACCCACCTCCTCCACCCCTTCCTCCTCTGCCCCGAGACAGCAAGACCAAACCCTCTCTTCCTCCTCAGCATGAAGACGACGACAAGGATGAAGAACTCTGTAACAATCCATTTCTACTTAATAACTTGCAAATAGTCACCCTGCTGTGCAGTTACTAAACTTGTAAACAGATGACAAACTTATAGTACTGATAAAGCCAGTACATACTGCAAACTTGTCTTCTCTTCCTTATGATTTTCTTATAACCTTTTTTCTCTAACTCACTGTATTGTATGACTACATAATATAATACATACAACATACAAAATGTGTTAATCAACCATGTATGATCCCCTACAGGATGGAATGGCAACCCACTCCAGTATTCGTGTCTGAAAAATCCCATGGACAGAGGAGCCTGGCAGGCTAGAGTTCACGGCATCGCAAACTGTGGGACGCAACTAAGCACGTGTCATCAGTAAGGCTGCTGCTGCTGCTGCTGAGTCGCTTCAGTCGTGTCCAACTCTGTGCAAACCCATAGACAGCAGCCCACCAGGCTCCCCCGATCCTGAGATTCTCCAGGCAAGAACTCTGGAGTGGGTTGCCGTTTCTTTCTCCAATGCAGGAAAGTGAAAATGAAAGCGAAGTTGCTCAGTCGTGTCCGACTCTTAGTGACCCCATGGACTGCAGCCCACCAGGCTCCTCTGTCCATGAGATTTTCCAGGCAAGAGTACTGGAGTGGGGTGCCACTGCCTTCTCCACATCAGTAACGCACCAGTAGGCTATTCATAGTAGTTAAGCTTTGGGGGAGTCCAAGGTTATACATGGATTTTTAACTGTGTTGGAGGTTGTCAGTGCCCTGAACTTTTGCTTTACGCAATGGTCAGTCCTGTATGTTAGGAGAAAAAACATGTTATGATTTATCTCTGTACTGCCAGTGTCAACACACTGCTGGATGCAAAAATCTATACTGAGTAAACGTAAAATGAATAAAAGTCACGACTCCAAGCTTTATAATTAGACAAGGCCACACAACCCGACTCATGCCACGCAACCCGACTCATGCCTGGGTTGCCATCACAAGTCACCTTAAGCTCAGTGAAGTGGTGGGCGCTGGCCTCCCACCTCCTAAATGGTGGCGAGGCTACAGGAGAACCTGCAGTCCTTTACCTCACACACTGCCAGGACTCCTAAGGGCGACCCCACAGCTTGCAGGGAACACACACACACACACACACACACACACACACACACACACACACACACTCACCTACCTACCTGAGGAATGTTAAGGATCTCAGCAGGGATCACACCTTCTAAAACATATTTCCCAGTTACTAAATTTTAAAAAGGATTTAAACAACTTTTCCAGCGGTCTTCGTTTGAGACTTGTACAAATAATGTCATTATGCTAAAAAAAGTGTGTATAACACGCATATACAGATATATGTATTTATTCATTTAAATGTTCATTCAGGTTACAGGTTAGAAAAAATATTTACCAAGTCTCCTTACCTGGCTGAAGATGAGTGAAATCGCCCCAGATACTGTCCTAAAAATGCAGATAAAAATCATTACATATATATATATATATATATACACACACATACACATATATATGCAGTTTTTTGGTAGAAGTCAAACAGTTGTGACAGTGACATACTTTGCAAAGTGTCTATTGGCTTCATTTTCTCCATGCTTTCCTATTTTTATACAATCTCTCAAAGGAATCTGTATAAAATCGAGAGAGAGACACAGATTATAAAAATAAGACAAGGTAAAATGTACACAAATATAGGGCTGTTTCTCTTCACATTGAAAGTGTGTTTACCTTAATGATGGGTTGGGATATTGCATCCGGTTCAAAAATAACTGATTTTGAGCATATTTTTAAGGAGCCTCTGATTTTCCTAGAGATAAAGTACAAAGGGAGATTATTAATGAACATGACAGAAGTCACAGAAGAATCGTAACACATTTTAACTAGCATGTGGATGACTAAAGCATCAACTCATAAAAGATCAAAGACAAGGGTATGAAAGGCTGCACAACATAGCAAAATAATTATCCTCATCTCCTAAAGGAAATCAACCCTGAATATTCACTGGAAGGACTGATGCTGAAGCTCCAATACTTTGGCCACCTGACATGAAGAAGAACCTACTCACTGGAAAAGACTCTGATGCTGGGAAAGATTGAAGGCAAAAGGAGAAGAGGGCAGCAGAGGATGGTTAGATGGCATCACCGACTCAGTGGATAGGATGTGAGCAGACTCTGGGGGATAGTGGAGGACAGAAGCGTTCACGGTGCTACACACAGTCCATGAGGTTGCCAAGAGTCAGACACGACTCAGCAACCAAGCAACAACCATCACCTCCTCCCTAGAGGTTAAACAAACTCCACCTGTTGTAATACAGTCTCACTGGCTGAGGACTGTCCTGGGTACTTTATTTATTATCACTTCACTTGGTCCTCACAACTACAGGAATGTGAAGAATTTTCTGATCCTTAAGAAACACTGATTCCATCCTGTCTGTGGTTACTTCTTTTGACTTTGAATTTCCTGCATCTTAAACACCTATTCAGAAGACCATACTGTAACCCTAATCCTTTTTAAACCTGACATTGATTAGATAAGGGATTTTTGTCCTTATTTATAACCATGGGAAAATAACAGTTTGAATTTAGCACATAAAATGCTTTTAGCAGTGATTCTGGGGTACATAGGAATTCAGGGTAAAATTGCTTCTATGAGAATAAGCAATTTTAAAGACGATCTGCCTACTACTATAATACCAAATAGATCAGCTGTCGACCGTTTTTCTCCTTTCCTGGGACATGGGTAAGGCTCTAGTAAGTCTAGGGGGACGTCTGCCTGAGCACGCTAGAGGCCAGTGTGCCTCACTAGCCTGAAGCCAATAAAAAGCTATACTTTATTGTCTTTTACTGACTGAATGACCTTTATCAATGATCAGACCAAGGCAATAATTTATTATGTAATCAGAACACAGGTTAAGAAATGCTGGGAAAAAAGAAACCTTTTAAAAATATCATCTTAGTTTCCAAGACTCTATTTTGTCTACAAGGAAAGGTCCCTAGATTTTTTTTTTTTTAATTACTTGTATGACATTTGGGCCTTTTCTCCAGCCATTCCTTGGTGTCCTAATGAACCCTTCTCACTCTGCTCATCCCAGGGGTCTCTTAATTGAAGCAATTATTTTACTTGGACTCTAGAAAGACCCACCTTCTCTCCCTGTCCCTGTGTCCCCTTCCTGAGTCAATTACTCTGCCAAAAATTCTCACATCCTTCCTGGCTTACAAAAATGCCAATGGCTTCCTAGCCCCCAGGATAATGCACCATCGCAATCTGAGGAAGGTCTGCCGCTGTGTACTCATGTATAAGTACCAAATGGATGAGAAGCGTCACGGTAAAGGCCATGATATAGGCTACAATTCTTCTCCCTCAAAGGATCTTTTAAATGTTGATTTTTATATCATTTTTTCCATGCTGTTAATTGCGTTTACTTCTCTAACACCCTAAATTACCTAATAATAACTTAAGTACTTTTAAAGGCAAAAGCTAAAGAAACACAAATAGAACAGAAAACTCCCAAGTACCAATCCACTAGTACCTGCAGCTGTTAACACGCAGTCATTCCTGTTCTGTCCTAACACCCCAGAACCCTACTGGATTTTAGATAAATTCCCAGATCTCCAATACTTCATCTGCTGTGTTGTGCTCAGTCACCTCCACCTCTTTGTGACCCCATGGGACTGTAGCCCACCAGGTTCCTCTGTCCATGGGATTCTCCAGGCAAGAACACTAGAGTGGATTGCCATTTCCTTCTCCGATACTTCATCTAAACATACTTTAACATGAATCTCTCAAGTCCTTCAATAAATGACCATCATTACACATCTACAAAAAATAATAATTCCTTAATGTCATCCAGGATAAAGTCAGGGTTTAGATCTATTTTATAACTATTTTTTATAGTTGCTTTGTTCAAAGCCCACATTTCCTTTAGCCGATATGTCTCCTAATATCTCTTAATCTAAGACAGTGTTCATTCCCCCACTTTATGGACTTTGCTAAACACATCTCTGTGGTTTTCATCAATTCCACTTCCTTTATGTCAGAGGCAGTGCACATGCACTGTCCTCACATCAGGAGGCCCCAGTGGGTTCAGAAAATACACACCTTGACACGTGCATTAAAATATTTCTTAGCAGCTTTTCACCTGCTGGTTTAGCAGCCACTGAAGAGTATGTCTAGATCAGGGGTTAGCAAACTTTTCCAGGCAAGAGCCAGAGAGCAAATATTTTTGACTTTGTGGGCCATTTGGTATCTGTCTCTATTCAGCTCTGTTTCCCTGTTGTTGCAGAAAACCAACCAGATACAAGATGTAAACAAGTGGTTGTGACTGCATTCCAATAAAACTTTATTTCAAAAACACAAGTGGCAACCAGATATGACCATAGTCTGTTGATCTCTGATTTACTAGGGATTGAAATTTTTAACAATCCTTCAGTGTTTGTTATCTGCTGCTGCTAAGTTGCTTCAGTCATGTCTAACTCTGTGCAGCCCCATAGACAGCAGCCCACCAGGCTCCCCTGTTCCTGGGATTCTCCAGGCAAGAACACTGGAGTGAGTTGCCATTTCCTTCTCCAATGCATGAAAGTGAAAACTGAAAGGGAAGTCGCTCAGTCATGTCCGACTCTTAGCAACCCCATGGACTGCAGCCCACCAGGCCCTCTGTTCATGAGATTTTCCAGGCAAGAATACTGGAGTGGGGTGCCATTGCCTTCTCCGGTTTGTTACCTAGAATTTATCAAAGAACAGCTTTAATTAATCTATGATTTGGTCACCCTGAAATACAATTTGTACAAGAAAAGCAGGGAAAATGCTTGATCTTTTTTATCAAGTTTTAGAAAAATGAGTCGGTGTCATACAATCCTTTGAAGGTAAATGATACACACACATATATATATGTATGAAATTATGTATATTATATATATATATCATTATGAACTCATGGAGTTGAGCCCTTATGATCATTCCAATCCCCTATAGTCATTCTTTTTTGATGCTCAATCTGCTCCATTATTATTATTATTATTTTTTGCCTAACTTTTCAGGGTGGCCTTGTGCCCTTTTAATTCAGTATGCAATCGTTTTTGATATTTTTCCTTACCTTCCAGCATAACAAGATGTTACAGGGTCGCCTCCCTCACATTTCCTGCCCCTCTCTTAGACTCAGGCACTTCTCCAAAGAGCCCTAATTCCTTTTTTCCTTTTACTGGAGAGATGCATTCACAGAGTGGCTCATTGCTACTGAGCTGTTTCTAGGTCTTTTTAGAAGGCAGAGCTAGAAACCACTTTCTTTTAAAAGAAAAGCATATGACTCCATATACGCATTACCAATTCAAATCAGAGATCCCAAGGTTTTTACTTAACTCCTTTAATATTAGATCTGTATCTCCTTTATACTGAAAATCTCGATCTTGGCATTTTGCTTTATCTAACTATATAAAACTGTGTGCATAAAACAGTTCCAAAATAATACAAAAATACTTAATATTACTACTAAAACAATTTACAACATTTTTTGTAATTCTTCCTTAACTGAAAATACATTTCACCAGAGACACAAATTATTGTGTAGTGAAGTTGATTAAAATAATTCTTTCCTGTGATTAATCCTCCAGCTTTATATATAGTTAGGTTCATTTGTTTCATTTTCTTTTTAATTTTTAGAATGTTCTGCTTTTCCTGAAATTTAATAAAGAAATAAATTCTATATTGCACATAAATATTCCTATGGTTCCAAAAACAGAGCTATAAAACAAAGTACATTCAGAGGCATCTAGTTGTCATCTCGATATTATCCCGATCCCTCCTTTTTCTCTGTAGATAACCATTTCCATTAGCTTTTTGCTTATGCTTTAAAATATATATATATTTAACTTTTAAAAATATAATCAATATAACTGCCCCATTCTTATATGAAAGATGGCATCCACCACAAAATATTTTTCCCTTGCATTTTTCACTTAATATGTATTGGAGAAAAATCTACAGTAACATACAGAACGTCTTCATTCCTTTGTTACAGTTTCATAATACTCCAGTATGTGATCATTCCATAAGTTATTTAGTCATGCACTAAACTGCTTCCAGCATCTTGCTATTGCAAGTAGTACTACAATAAGTAATCTTGGTCATTTTATGTCCATTTATATACTTTCTAGTGCATCTCTGAGGTAGTTTCCTACAAGTAGCATTGCTAGATCAATAGGATAATTACATGCAATCTTGTTAAACACTGCCAAATTCACTTCCATGGAACTGTACCATTTCAACCTAACAATAACTTGAAAATTACTAAAACAGGTTTCAGTTGGCTTGCTTATATTTGTGCTTCAATAATGTTTTCAATTTTAAGCAGGACATTATGACAGAGAGCAGAGGAGCATCAGGAGAGTAAAAGATATGAAGTTAAAGAAAAAAATATGTTCAAAATTTTAGAGGTAAAAAAACCAAGGTTCTACTTTCAATTAGAAAAATAATTATATAATATGATTGAATGCCAAGAAAACAGATATGCCCAAACCTATCCAACAAAAAGCTGAGTTTTACTTTGGCTTATATTTAAACAAATACTACACAGTTTTGATTTAAACAAAAACTACACGAAGAATTAATGCTTTTGAACTGTAGTATTGGAGAAGACTCTCAAGAGTCCCTTGGACTGCAAGGAGATCCAACCAGTCCATCCTAAAGGAAACCAGTCCTGGATATTCACTGGAAGGACTGATGCTGAAGCTGAAACTCCAATACTTTTGGTCACCTGATGCGAAGAATTGACTCATTTGAAAAGACCCTGATGCTGGGAAAGATTGAAGGCAGGAGGAGAAGGGGACGAGAGAGGATGAGATGACTGGATGGGATCACTGACTCACTGAGTAAGCTCTGGGAGTTGGTGTTGGACAGGGAAGCCTGCTGTGCTGTAGTCCATGGGGTTGCAAAGAGTTGGACACGACTGACCAACTAGACTGAACCAAACACGGTTTTGATCCTTTCAGGATTAAAGGATATTTCATTTTTAAAATGGTAAAAAGTGTTTATCTAATACTAAAGCATGTTCTAAATTGTAGCCCATAGTTGTTAAGTGACAAACCAAGGGAATTAACAGATATATTTTAGTTAATTCAAAGTTGGCATTTTAAACAAGAAAAAACCTTCATTATATACTTTTGCAAATAGCTTTCAAAGGGTGTGGCCAAAGAAACAATCTACTTTTACAGTAATAAACAATAATAATTAAAATAGAGAACTTTGCTTCTAGAGATTTTGCTTCTAGTTCAAATCAAATTATTCATTTGAAAGTACTGATTTTTACACCATATGCACTGATGTTTTATGAATGAGTGAAGTCGCTCAGTCGTGTCTGACTCTTTGTGACCCCATGAACTGTAGCCCACCAGGCTCCTCCATCCATGGGATTTTCCAGGCAAGAATACTGGAGTGGGTTGCCATTTCAAACACCATAACCCAAATAATTGAGCACACAAGGACAAAAGGGACGCAGGAAAAAAGTGATGGAATGAATCAGGGCCCCACGGGTGGATTTAAGAACCAGACACAGCCTTTGAGGAATTAGTACACATTTGGCTTTAGAAAGGGCTTCCCTGATAGCTCAATTGGTAAAGAATTTGCCTGCAATGCAGGAGACCCCAGTTCGATTCCTGGGTTCAGAAGATCCCCTGGAGAAGGATAAATCTACCCACTCCAATATTCTGGCCTAGAGAATTCCATGGACTCTATAGTCCATGGAGTTGCAAAGAGTCGGACACAACTGAGCAACTTTCACTTTCAGCTTTAGAAAATATCTTAAGTTATGACAATCTATACATTGGATTTATAAATCTCTTTCTTCTCATTAGTTTCCCAATATAAAAGAAGGGAAAATTTTTATGATCATACATTTAATTTTAAAACAAATAATAGAAAAGTCTGTAAGTCTGCAGAGATCTAAAACTCCTCCTTACCTTTCCTTCTGGCTGCCCTTGTGCTGAATGTGATGAGCGGTGTGCTGTTCAAAGTAGTACTCCTCCAAGTTAAGCAGGAGCAAGGAAAATCTACATTTGGGGGCAAAAAAAAGTCAGGTTAATTTTTTTAACATATTAAGAAAGAGGAATATTTTACACATGTTCCCAAAATGCTTTCCCATCTATTACATCAAAAAATACTTATTAAGTGTGTATTATATGCCAGGCATGCCTCTCCATCCAGAAAGACCTGTCTAGCTATGCCAAAAATAAAACCGTTTTGTTGCTCAGTCAGTAAGAGTCACGTCTGACTCTTTGCGATCCCATGGACTGTAGCCCACTAGGCTCCTCTCTCCATGGAATTTCCCAAGCAAGAATACTGGAGTGGGTTGCTATTTCCTTCTCCAAATCTGTTTACCAAGTGGATTATTATTTCTTTACAGAAACTCCAAATTTCAAGAAACAAAACTTATTCTTGCCTGAACAGAGCTCGGAGCCTTCCCACCTACAGGGTTCTCGCCCTCTGTTTCCTGTGCCTGTGCCCAGGCTTCTGTGCCACACACACCGCTCCAGTGTCTTGGCTCGTGGGTGGGCAAGTGCCTCTTGCTACTTTCACAAGACCACAAGCCTCTGAGAGTAGATCTTTAGATACCCCCCTGCACTCACTGGAAAAGACCCTGATGCTGGGAAAGACTGTGGGCAGGAGAAGGGGACGACAGAGGATGGGATGGTTGGATGGCATTGCCGACTCAGTGGACATGGGTTTGAGCAAGCTCTGGGAGATAGTGAAGGTCAGGGAAGCCTGGCATGCTGCAGCCCACGGGATTGCAAAGAGTCGGACATAACTGACTCACTCAACAACCAGCCTAATACTTGAACACAATGACTATGTCATAGATAAACTAAGCAAGTTGAAACTGAATGGGATTGAAAAATAGTTCCTTCTAAAGTTTCAAGTGCCTTTTTAAAAACAAAGTGTTAAAGAAAAGTATTATTTAGTTGTATGGCCACAGAAGGAAACACATGGCAAAGAACTAGAAGCAACTGGTTTGCTTTGTGGTAAGGACCTGGAAACATAGATAGCACCCAGAGTTACAGGGAGGGAGAGGTTTTCATGAAAAATATGGCACTTGAGCTGGGTCTTGAAGTTCTTGTGTAAGAGGGAAGACCTCTAGTTTAAAAATATGGCAGAATAGACCTCTAGATTAAATATGGCAGAATAGAACTTAGATTAAGTACGCAGAACAGACCTCTAGATTAAATACAGCAGAATAAATATGTATGGTTTATTTCTGCTCCCTCTGGAAACAACAATACAATATAAACAAAAGTATTTTTTAAATAGTGGAAAGCCATAGACTAAAGAAAACTGCAGAGGTATACAAGCAAATGAGAAATAACAGTAAGTTTGTGAGCAAGACAGTGAAAGTGAACAGACAGTGGATGGAGAATTAGCAGTGACCAGAAACCAGAAGAGCTGATGCCTCCAGAGAAGGCACCAGTCAGGAGAAAACCAGAAGTTCCACGACTGCAGGAATAAGGCAGCAAGAAGGCAGGGATGAAGTCACGGTGATGCTGAAAGTCCACGTGAGGCTAGTCACCCAGATTCCTTCCCTGGTAGTTCTCTCAATACCATTTTTCAATAACAAAATTAAACAAGAGGCTCCAAACTAGACATCAAGCACAGTGCATAACATGAGAAGAAGGTGGTTACGCAAAAATCAGGAAGACATGCCACACTCCAAGTAGCAGTCTGGTGGATTATCTTTGGAGAAAACTAGTTCTAGAGAAAAGACTCATGGCTACCAGCATTTGAAAGAACATCATCCCACACTGAAGCCCAGCAGAAGAGGCCTGCCCACATATAAGACACCCCAGGATTCACCCTTAAATATAAGACACCCCAGGATTACCAGCTTCCAGTGTGAAAGAAATAGACCAAGCAAGCAGAAGAACACAACTTGAAGGACTAGAAACGTGTACAGAAAAAAGGTCCGAAGGCTATAATTAATATCCTTACAAAGAAATTATATCCATAAACCAAGATATGGCTCACTTAAAAGTTTGAACCAACAGAAAAATAACTCATAAACTAAAAATAATGACAGCAGGAACCAGCTCTACCATCACAACAGGTAACTTTTATTGGCCTGTTCTACGCTGTAAAATCCATGAACAAGAATTAATCATAGGCTAAACTGCCAGAGCTCAGTGTAAAATGCTCACAATGAGTACCTACTGTGAATTTCAATACAATCACCAAAGTTAGGATTGCTAGGAACGTCCTCTGATGCATCAGGTAATTTCTGGGAAGGTACAAATCAGAGAGATAGTTACTAAGTACTTTGCCCTTTATCTTTAGCTTGTATTAATATCTTAATAAGCTGAAATGCTTTGCTTGGGCTGGAGCTAGGCAACTCTTCCTCCTCCTCCTTTATCTCCCCACTTCTCTGAGAGAGAGGGTAAAATAAGTATTTGTCAATAAGACAATGGCATAATTTTGTTGCTATGTAGCATAAGTAAACAGCCAGCTCTTCCATATAAATAAGATATAATATCTTTAATATTGTTAAAATGTCATACTAGCCAAAGCATAATATTGTTAAAATGTATATACCATCCAAAGCAATCTATATATTCAGTGTTATCCCTAGCAAACTCTCAATGGCAATTACTGCAGAAATAGAAAAAAAATCCTAAAATTCATACAGAATCAGAAAGCTAAAATTGAGAATAAAAAACAAAGCTGGAAGTCTCACAGTTCCTGTATCAAAAGATATTACAAAGCTACAGTATTTAAACAATGTGGTGCTGACATGCAGACCAAAGGAACAGAATGAAGAGCTCAGAAATACTCTAGTATTGATCGGATCTTCGACAAGGGACCCAAAGTCACACAGTAGGGAAAGAACTGTCTCTTCAACAAATGGAAATCTGGGTACTGACATACAAAAGAACGATCCTGAACCCTTCATTATATATATAAAAATTAACTCAAAATGAATTAAAGGCCTGATTTCAAGACCTGAAACTATAAAGCTCCAGGAGAAAAAATAAGGGGAAAGCTTCATGACACTGGATTTGGCAATGATTTCGTGGCTATGACACAGCAGGCATAACAAAAGCAAAAATAGATAAGTGTAACCACATCCGACTTCTATGACACGGAAGTATGACTACCTCTCTGCAGCAAAGAAAACAATCAACAAAGTGAGATGGAGGGATTTCCCTGGTGGTCCAGTGGCTAAGAATCCATGCTCGCAATGCAGGAGGCCTGGGTTCAATGCCCAGTCAGGGAACTAGATTTCACATGCTGCAACTAAGACCCAGTGCAGCCAAATATCAACAAAGTGAGAAGGCAACCTACAAAACTGGAGAGAATATTTGCAAACCATGTATCTAATAATGAGTTAATATTGAGAACATATAAAGAACTGCTACTGCTGCTAAGTCACTTCAGTCATATCCAACTCTGTGTGACCCCATAGACGGCAGCCCACCAGGCTCCCCCATCCCTGGGATTCTCCAGGCAAGAACACTGGAGTGGGTTGCTATTTCCTTCTCCAGTACATGAAAGCACTGCTACAACTCAACAAAAATTAAACGAAAAAATGGGCAAGGGTCTTAAATAGACACTTGTCCAAAAATATGCAAATCGCCAGAAAGTATATAAAAAAGATATTGAACATCACTAATCATCAGGACACTGCAAATCAAAATCTCATACATTATTACAAAACAACAAACGTTGGTGAGGATGTGGAGAAATTGTGGTGGAATTGTGAAATGATGTAGCTGCTCTGGAAAACAGTACAAAGGTTCCTCAAAAAATTAAAGCTACAACTATTATATTCAGGCTCCCTCTGGCAGGCAGATGACTCCCATCCTCCTTCACAGCCCCACAGATTCACGCATCTCTCACCACCTGCTTCTCTGTTGTTTAGTCACCCAGTCGTGTCTGACTCTTTGTGACCCCACAGACTGTAGCCCACCAGGCTCCTCTGTCCGTGGAATTTCCCAGCCAGGAATACTGGAGTGGGCTGCCACTTCCTTCACCTGCTTCTTTAGCTACTCTTTAGTCCTTCCAAGTCATCTAATTGCTCTAGCAACCAGGATATGTTTATCGACGCCTATTCATTAAAAGGCTTGGCTTCTAATGCTCCATGCCTAGAGCCAGAATCAAAAGCACGATGAGGTTGTCACCTCACGTGGCTCAGAATGGCCATCATCAAAGTCTATAGACAACAAATGCAGGAGAGAGAGTGTGGAGAAAAGGGAACCCTCCTGCACTGTCGCTGGGAATGTAAACTGGTACTACTACTACGGAGAATGGTATGGAAGTTCCTTACAAAACTAAAACTAGAACTACCATCAGTTCAGTTCACTCGCTCAGTCGTGTTAGACTCTTTGCAACCCCACGAATCACAGCATGCCAGGCCTCCCTGTCCATCACCATCTCCCGGAGTTCACTCAGACTCATGTCCATCGAGTCAGTGATGCCATCCAGCCATCTCATCCTCTGTCATCCTCTTCTCCTCCTGCCCCCAATCCCTCCCAGCATCAGAGTCTTTTCCAATGAGTCAACTCTTCGCATGAGGTGGCCAAAGTACTGGAGTTTCAGCTTACCATGAATCGCAGCACGCCAGGCTTCCCTGTCCATCACTGTCTCCCAGAGTTCACTCAGACTCACGTCCATACAGTCCGTGATGCCATCCAGCCATCTCATCCTCTGTCATACTCTTCTCCTCCTGCCCCCAATCCCTCCCAGCATCAGAGTCTTTTCCAATGAGTCAACTCTTCGAATGAGGTAGCCAAAGTATTGGAATTTCTGCTTCAGCATCGTTCCTTCCAAAGAAATCCCAGGACTGATCTCCTTTAGAATGGACTGGTTGGATCTCCTTGCAGTCTGAGGGACTCTCAAGAGTCTTTCCAGCACCACAGTTCGAAAGCATCAGTTCTTCGGCGCTCAGCTTTGTGCACAGTCCAACTCTCACATCCATACATGACTACTGGGAAAATCCACAGCCTTGACTAGATGGACCTTTGTTGGCAAGGTAATGTCTCTGCTCTTTAATATGCTATCTAGGTTGGTCATAACTTTACTTTCAAGGAGTAAGCGTCTTTTAATATATTTAGTATATATTTAATATTCAATTATGATATATAAATATAGTTAACAGAGACCTTCTTGAGTAGTCAAAGGGATGAATAAAGTAACAGATATTTTAGACTCTGTGCAGACCAATGAGAGGATTATTTTTTAGGCCCTGTGAAGACTAATAAGAGAATTATTTTGGAGCAGTTTTACATTTTTCTACTTCTTACAGCATTATATGGTTCCACATCTTTATGTGTTATATTCTGGTTGGCAGAAGACTATTGTATGATTATTTAATCATAACAAATGGGTAAGTTAAGTTTTATTATGTAACTTTTGTAGTCAAGGAATCTATGGCTCAAAGAACTTTGGTAACAGGCAGAAATTGCATAGCTTTAAAGTGGCAGAGCTGACATAAGCCAGCAGGAAATATATCAAAAGGCCAGTTGTCTCCTGAACTGGCAGTACTCTCTGGTACCTTACTGTCTGGGCGTGGGTAGGGTGGGAGGTAAAAGGTGAGACCCAGTTCTGTTAGAAATAGCCTTTGAATTTGGATATGACCTTGGAAATCAAGAAGAGTTTCTGTTCCAAAACATTGCCTTCATATTTGAAATGTTACCATTTCTATATTAGTAATTATAGGAGAAGTTGATTTCTCATCAATCACAAAAAAAGAAATTATAAAATTATAATTAAATCAAAATTATAAAATAATTTTTTGCCATTTAAAACTTTATGTTTTACTCCTCTTTTCATCCCTCAAAGTGCCTTGAACACAGTAAGCATTCAATAAACTTTTAGTTACTGGTGATATCAGTAGTGACATTTCTTTTGTTCTACCTGTATTCTCTGAGCTCAGTATTCCTAAGGAGGCAGAGCAACTCAAGCACAAAGAAGGGAGCTGGAAGTTAA
The DNA here is from genome assembly GCA_006408675.1 of Madoqua kirkii. Classification (NCBI taxonomy): domain Eukaryota; kingdom Metazoa; phylum Chordata; class Mammalia; order Artiodactyla; family Bovidae; genus Madoqua; species Madoqua kirkii. The sequence goes on along the minus strand of SJYC01066198.1, from coordinate 7,694 downwards.
TAAAGGGTTGTTTTGTTTTGTTTTGTTTTGTTTTGTTTGCTTTCATCATTAGTTTACAGCATAGCCTTGAGATAATTTTTAACTATTAGAGTATAGCTTTAAAGCTTAAACTAAAAATATTTAACTAATTGAATGACTTGAACCTCATAAAGAATATGGAAGGATAACCCGTTGGGAGGCATTATTGACTGTATGTTTTGTTAATGACTATACCCATGTTTGTTTTACTCTTTGATAAGTGAAATCTAGATATTTTGCTTGTTTCTAATAGGAATGCTTGAGTTTAATTAAGTAATTTAGCTTAAGAGTAACATTCTGTGAAATGCATGGTTAATCTAAACTGTCTTTAGCATAAAATAAGTGAATGTTTAGGTGTGCTATGGGGTAAGCTTGAACAACAAAGTGGAATGACATGAAAAATAAGGAAGCTTCAGTGACTATGAATGAAAGGAAGGATAAGAATTGATTTAATGTGTGTCAGTAAGGAAAATGCAATCTTTACTATCTCTGAATGATTTTATTCTATATTTGTTGTGAACACAAGGAACGATGTAATGTCGATTCTTGGGCCACGTGTTTCTTTTTCTCTGTCTGTACTTTCCTCTCGTCTTCTGTGGATGTATGAAAAACAGGAGGTAGTGAGATCTTGGTAAGCTTCTCTTCTATTTCGCAGTGGGTACAGAAGGGAAAGCCTAATGCATCCAGCTGGGATGGCATTGTGTGTGGTACTAGAAAGGGTTGCCCTTGAGACAAGGTGGTAGGGTTACTCCAAAGGGATATAAAAACGAATAAAGAAAGTATATAAAGTCCAAAGAAGATTATCTAACTTGACCCTTTGTAAAACTTTGTGTTGTTTCTACAATGTCATATACAGCAAAAAATAAACTAAAAAAACTAAATGCACTCACACTCAGTCATGTTCAATTCTTTGTGGTCCCATGGACTATATCCCACCAGGTTCCTCTGTCCATGGAGTTTCTTAGGCAAGAATACTGGCATAGATTTCCATTTCCTACTCCAGAGGATTTTCCTGACCCAGAGATTGAACCTGCATCTCTTATGTCTTCTGCATTGGCAGGAAGAAGCCCAAAAAACAGTGGATATTTATTCTAGCACAATGTCATTTATCATATTTGTCTTTATTGTAGTACATCCTCATTAATGTTTAGTGACCATAAATTGTGACCACAAGAAATGTCATATGAAATATGTAAAACTCAATTGGATATCATTTTAAATATCCTTGTGATTTTGGTGCTAAGAATATTAAGACATGGAAGATCCAAGATTAAAAAGCTTCAAAACTAGACAGAAAAGATTGTTTAAATATTTGGGGATTTAAAAGTTCAAATAGATGGCCAGCAGACACATGAAAAGATGCTCAGTATCATGAATTATTAGAGAAATACAAATCAAAACCACAATGAGGTATCATCTCTCACCAGTCAGAATGACCATCATCAAAAATTCTATAAATAATAAATGCTGGAAAGGGTGTACAAAAAGGGAACTCTCCTATGCTGGTGGTGGGAATGTAATTTGGTGTAGCCAATATGCAGAACACTATGGAGATTTCATTAAAATACAGAATTACCATATGATCCAGTAATTCACCCCTAAAGCAAAAAGATAAGAAAACACTACTTTGAAAAGATATATGCATCTTAATGTTCGTAGCAGCAATATTTGCAATAGCTAAGACACCTCAGTGCCCATCCACATATATATGCAATGGGATACTACTCAGCCATAAAAATTAATTAAATAGTGCCATTTGCAGCAATATGGATGGATCTAGATATTATATTAAGTGAAATTAGACAAATATGATATCACTCATATGTGGCATTTAAAAATGATACAAATGAACTTATTTATGAAAGAAACAGACTCACAGACATAGGAAACACACTTATGATTATCGAAGGGTGAAGATGGAGGGATAAATTGGGAATTTGAGATTAACATACACACACTACTACCTAGGAATCCTAGGAATAAACCTATCTAAGGAGACAAAAGATCTGTATACAGAAAACTATAAGACATTGATAAAAGAAATCAAAGGGAGCATAAACAGACAGAGAGATATACCATGTTCTTGGATTGGAAGAATCAATACTGTGAAAATGACTATACTACCCAAAGCATTCCCAATCAAATACATTCCTTATCAAATTCAATTCATTTGAATTGGGATTCAATGCATTCCCCATCAAATTACTAAAGGCATTTTTCACAGAACTAGGACAGAACTTCCACAGTTCATATGAAAACACAAAAGATCCGAATAGCCAAGGCAATCTTCAGAAAGAAAAATGGAAGCAGAACAATCAACCTTCCTGACTTTAGACCATACTACTAAGCTACAGTCATCAAGACAGTACTGAACTGGCACAAAACAGAAATATAGGCCAATAGAACAAGACAGAAACCCGAGATAAACCCACACACCTATGGGCACCTTATCTTTGACAAAGGAGACAAGAATACACAATGGAGAAAAGATAGTCTCTTCAATAAGTAGTGCTGGGAAAACTGGACAGCTACATGTAAAAGAATGAAACACTTCCTAATACCATACACAAAGATAAACTCAAAATGGATTAAAGACCTAAATGTAAGATGAGAAACTACAAGACTCTTAGAGGAAAACATAGGCAGAACACTCCTTGACATAAATCAAATCAAGATCCTGTTTGACTTACCTCCTAGAGTAATGGTAATAAAAACAAAAAATAAAGAAATGGGACCTAATTAAACATAAAGGCTTTTGCACAGCAAAGGAAAGAATAACAAGATGAAAAGATAACCCTAAGAATGGGGGAAAAAAAGTTTCAAATTAAGCAACTGAGAAAGGATGAATCTCCAAAATACATGAGCAGCAAAATACACAAACTCAGTATCATGAAAACAAACAACCCAGTCAAAATAATGAGCAGGGGACATAAATAGACATTTCTCCAGAGAAGACATACAGTTGCCTAATAAACACATGAAAAGGTGTTCAACATCACTTGGAATTAGAGAAATGCAAATCAAAACTACAATGAGATATTACCTCACACTGTTCAGAATGGCCATCCTCAAATTTCTACATACAATAAAATCTGGAGAGGATACGGAAGAGAGCCCCTTTGCATGGTTGCTGCTGCTGCTGCTGCTAAGTCATTTTAGTTGTGTCCAACTCTGTGCGACCCTATAGACGGCAGCCCACCAGGCTCCCCTATCCCTGGGATTCTCCAGGCAAGAACACTGGAGTGGGTTGGGGGAATGTAAATCGATACAGTCACTATGGAGAATAATATGGAGATTTCTTTTTAAAAAACTAGAAGTAAAACTACCATATGACCCAATAATCCCACTACTGGGCATATACTCTGAGAAATCCACAATTCTGAAAGACACATGTACCCCAATATTCATTGCACAACCATTTACAATAGCCAGAACATAGAAGCAACCTAGATGTCCATCCACTGATGAATGGATAAAGAAGCGGTGGTACATATATACAATAGAATATTCAGTTCAGTCGCTCAGTCGTGTCCGACTCTTTGCAACCCCCTGAATCGCGGCACGCCAGGCCTCAGTAGTTTGAGCATTCTTTGGCATTGCCTTTCTTTGAGATTGGAATGAAAACTGACCTTTTCCAGTCCTGTGGCCACTGCTGAGTTTTCCAAATTTGCTGGCATATTGAGTGCAACACTTTCACAGTGGATTTGAAACAGCTCAACTGGAATTCCATCATCTCCACCAGCTTTCTTCATAGTGATGCTTTCTAAGGCCCACTTGACTTCACATTCCAGGATGTCTGGCTCTAGGTGAGTGATCACATCATCGTGATTATCTGGGTCGTGAAAATCTTTTTTGTACAGTTCTTCCGTGTATTCTTGCCACCTCTTCTTAATATCTTCTGCTTCTGTTATATCCATACCATTTCTGTCCTTTATTGAGCCCATCTTTGCATGAAATGTTCCCTTGGTATCTCTGATTTTCTTGAAGAGATCTCTAGTCTTTCCCGTTCTGTTGTTTTCCTCTTTTTTTGGATTGATCACTGAGGAAGGCTTTCTTATCTCTTCTTGTTATTCTCTGGAACTGTGCATTCAGATGCTTGTATCTTCCTTTTCTTCTTTGCATTTTGCTTCTCTTCTTTTCACAGCTATTTGGAAGGCCTCCTCAGACAGGCATTTTGCTTTTTTGCATTTCTTTTCCATGGCGATGGTCTTGATCCCTGTCTCCAGTACAATGTCATGAACCTCTGTCCATAGTTCATCAGGCACTCTATCTATAAGACCCAGCAATACCATGCCTGGAAACATATCTGGAGAAAACTATAATTTGAAAAGATAGATACACACCAGTGTTCATCGTAGCACTATTTACTACAGCCAAGACATAGAAGCAACCTGAACATCCATCAACAAGAAGAATGGATAAAGAAGATCAGGTACATATATACAGGGGAACATAAATCAGTCATAAAAAAGGAAATGCCATTTGCAGTAACATGGAGAGAGACCTAGAGACTATCATAGAAAGTCAGAAAGAGATAGACACATATATGAATTATATGTGGAATTTAACTTTTAAAAATGATATAAATATACTTATTTACTAAGTAGGAACAGACACTCGGATTTTGAAAACAAGCTTATGGTAACCAAAGGGGAAAGGCTGGCTCGGAGCTTGGGATTAACATACACACAACTATATAGAAAATAGATAACTAACAAGGACCTAACATATACCACAGGAACTCTACTCAGTAACCTACATGGGAAAAGAATCTGAAAAAGAAGGAATATATCTTTACGCATAAATGAATCACTTAGCTGTACACTTGAAACTAATACAACAACTACATTCCAATAACATTTAAAAAATAAAAAAGAACTACCCTATGACCCAACAGTCACACTTATGAATATATATCCAAAAGCACTGAAAACGTATCAGAGATATTCGCATATCCATGTCCACTGCAGCGTTATTCACAACAGCCAAGAGACAGAAGCAATCTAAGTATCTGTTGATGGATGGGTAAAGAAAATGAGACATACAGTAAAGTATATTTCAGCTTTAAAAAAAAAAGGAAGTCTTGTCACATGCTACAACATGCAGGAACCTTGAAGGCACTGCTCCAGGTGAAATAGATCAGTTCCAAAAAGACAAATACCGCATTGTTCCACTTATCTAAGAATCTAACATAGTCAAACTCTTACTAAGAGAAAACAAAATGGTGGATGCCAGGAGCTGGTGGATGGACAGAGCTTCAGCTTTGCAAGATTTGAAAGTTCCAGAGATGAGTTTGGGTGAACTCCAGGAGCTGGTGATGGACAGGGAGGCCTGGCACGCTGTGATTCATGGGGTTGCAAAGAGTCGGACACGACTGAGCGACTGGACTGAACTGAACTGAAAGTTCTAAAGATTTGCCATACAACACGTGAACATACTTAATACTACTATACTGTGACTTAAAACTGTAAATACTTAAGTAAAAAACAGTAAATCTTAGGTGCTTTTTCTTAATAAAAGGGTTTTTTTTTTTAAATTTTGTTGAAGTATGTGGGTTTTTTGGCCAATCAAAATATCACATCAGGTACTACAGAATTAAAGGCATTATTTTGGTAAATAATTTATATCCTTCTTAATGTACCAATATGCCTATTTTGTAAGAAGTGTAAAACACATAATGAAGGAATATAACTAAATCACATTATTCAAAGTTAAAGGATTAAGAAACCTTTCAGAGTTTTTTTTTTTCCTTTTTACTGAAATGTTCAATTATACCTGCTTAAGAACTTTTGTATGTAAAAATTACCACCATAAATTTACACTGTGTTTTGAACAATGATTTTCAAACTGCATTCCATGGAGTAAACGTTTCCATGCTTTAAAAAGACCCTAAAAACCCTTTTATAATTTTATGATCTCAGCCATTAGTGTTATATCAGTATAACAGACTATAAATTCTTTCTTTAGGAGACTCTGGGTCCTGCTCCTGTGTATTCCTTAGTTCAACCCATGTTTACAGAGCTGTAGTGGCATTTTCTGTAGATAAACTGACTCATTTGGAAATTGATCTTTCCTGAAAAAAGATGCTGGCCCATCCTCATAAAGCATCCTGCTCAACACTTAACCGACAACGTAAAACAAGTTCACTGCGGGCAGCCCTCGGAGCTAAGGCTGCATTCACAGCTGCTCAATGACTGCTCAACCCTCCACTGACAAACAGTACTTAGAATGGAGCCCGAAGGTTTTGCCAGTCAGTCGATTTTCTAGGCTGGAGACGCTAAGAAGATTGAGAGAAGGGAAAATGTGCCAGCTCACGTTAGGAGTGTGTTCACGGCCTGCTGTCCTCTATTTGCATCTTTACTCTGAATACCTCAACAGGATTTAGCCAGACTGTAGGGACCCCACTACCTACCTGGAGAGCTGGTTTAACTAACTTGAGCATTTCTTAAAATGGCCTCTGAAACAAGATACGAAATTAAGGGGAAATCCCTGGTGATGCAGTGCTTAGGGCTCTGTGATTCCACCGCAGGGAATGAAACGAATGAAAGGATCAAAATGAAGAAAACATTGAACGGACAAGGGAGAGAACACAGTTCTGTGACCCACTGTTAGAAATGCGCCCCCAATAATGTACATTGGACAGCAACCTCTGAAAAAATGAACCTTACTCTACCTAACTCTATGAACGTCAATTTCTCCTTTCTCAATTCTGCTATTAACACAAAAGGAAAGCTAAAAATTCATCACCAAACCCAAGATGTAGCATTTTCATTTTCTTCTCAGAGTTGTATAGTTTTATGTTTAGGTCTTTGACCCATTTGAGCTAATTTTAATGTATGAGGTACATGTTTATCCTTTCTTTGCTGCATCACCATAACACCTTTGTCAAAAATCAGTTGATGGGTACTCCTCTGCCAAAATTCAGCTGAACTGAATCTACTCCATTTTCCCAACCCACCAGTCAGAACTCTGTCGAAAGAGATTAGATTAGCATTGGATGACTTCGCAGTGAGTTTATGCAGCAGATGGGTGACAACTTCCTCTTCGGTTTATAAATCATCTGTCTAATCTAGGATGAGCACTAAACCTGTGTTTCTCAAGGTCTTTCAGTTTCTTCACCAGGAGTCCCAGCCCTGGGAGCTGCTTCCAGGAGGGTTCTCTACACCATCGAGAAGATAAAGGCAGAGACAGTTTGAAGGAACAAACAATAGAAAATCCAGATGAATGCTTGATTACTGTTATCTCCAGCAGGGCTTCTCACGCTTTAATCACCCGGGGATCTTGTTCACACGCAGATTCTTATGCAGAAGATCTGATAGGAGCCTGAGATTCTGCATTTGCTAACAGGCTCCCAGAGAGAGCTGATGGGATAGCCACAGACCACACTTAGTGTATCAAGGTACTAAGTCTTCATGAACCAGGCTTGGAGCATTCCTGAATTGTTCTAAATGTCAAAGATACCATAAAAACAAGCACTGACCCAGGATGTAAAACAGGAGCTGCATGCTACAATGGAAAGGGGATTGGAAAAAGAAATCTGTTTTAGGCTCAGCACAGCCATGTCTTGGCTACTGGACTCTTGGTCAAACCACTTTGCTTTCTCAGGCCTCAAACTATAAAGTGAGGGGCAGGGAGCTATAGCTTAGATGACCTCAAAAGTCCTTTCTTAACCAGTG
>SJYC01066197.1:0-13412 GCA_006408675.1 Madoqua kirkii | reverse complement strand
AAGAAATCTGTTTTAGGCTCAGCACAGCCATGTCTTGGCTACTGGACTCTTGGTCAAACCACTTTGCTTTCTCAGGCCTCAAACTATAAAGTGAGGGGCAGGGAGCTATAGCTTAGATGACCTCAAAAGTCCTTTCTTAACCAGTGTCTGAGCCACCAGGGAAGTACCAGTGGGTTTATAGATTAATAAAATAAACTTGGGTTAAAAGAATCAGCAGGAATTCCATTTGGGGCATCATGGCAGATTAAATTTCCAAAGAAACAATCTCAATACACAGCCTCTAAAACTGCTGGATTACTGAAAACTTCACATGCTTGGCTGAGGTGATGGACAAGTAAGGGAAGGTCTTCGAAGAGAGAAACCAAGAAGTCAGCAAGGCACTGGAGGAGGCTTTTCCCAACTGCCTGAGCAGCAGAGTCTGAATTCAGGAGGGGACTGAGATGGGGAGAGGGAAGGAGCAGAAAAAGCTAGGGTCCCTAAAGTAACAGCCTCTAAGGGTGACTATCCATTGGATCACAGAAAAAGCAAGAGAATACCAGAAAAACATCTGCTTTATTGATTACGTGAAAGCATTTGACTGAAAGGCACTGGAGGAGGCTTTTCCCAACTGCCTGAGCAGCAGAGTCTGAATTCAGGAGGGGACTGAGATGGGGAGAGGGAAGGAGCAGAAAAAGCTAGGGTCCCTAAAGTAACAGCCTCTAAGGGTGACTATCCATTGGATCACAGAAAAAGCAAGAGAATACCAGAAAAACATCTGCTTTATTGATTACGTGAAAGCATTTGACTGTGTAGATCACAGCCAACTGTGGAAAATTCTTCAAGAAATGGGAATACCAGACCATCTTTCCTGCCTCCTGAGAAATCTGTATGCAGGTCAAGAAGCAACAGTTAGAACCAGACACGGAACAACTGACTGGTTCCAAATTGGGAAAGGAGTACGTCAAGGCTGTATATTGTTACTTTGCTTATTTAACTTATATGCAGAGTACATCATGCAAAATGCCGGGCTCAATGGAGAACAAGCTGGAATCAAGACTGCCAGAAGAAATATCAATAACCTCAGATATGCAGATGATGCCACCCTTATGGCAGAAATGAAGAGGAACTTGAAGAGCCTCTTGATGAAAGAGCCTCTTGATGAAAGTGAAAGAGGAGAGTGAAAAAGCTGGCTTAAAACTCAACATTCAAAAAACTAAGATCATGGCATCCGGTCCCATCACTCATTTGTTTCCCTATTTGTTTGCCATGAAAACAGTGAGAGACTTTATTTGAGGGGGAGGCCTCCAAAATCGCTGCAGATGCCATTTGCAGCCATGAAATTAAAAGACGCTTGCCCTTAGAAGAAGAGCTATGACCAACCTAGACAGCATATTAAAAACCAGAGACATTACTTGGCCAACAAAGGTCTGTCTAGTCAAGGCTATGGTTTTTCCAGTAGTCATGTATGAATGTGAGATTTGGATCATAAACAAAGTTGAGCGCCGAAGAATTGATGTTTTTGAACTGTGGTGTTGGAGAAGACTCTTGAGAGTCCCTTAGACTGCAAGGAGATCAAACCAGTCTATCCTAAAGGGAATCAGTCCTGAGTATTCATTGGAAGGATTGATGCTGAAGCTAAAACTCCAATACTTTGTCCACCTGATGCGAAGAACTGACTCATTTGAAAAGACCCTGATGCTGGGAAAGACTGAAGGCGGGAGGAGAAGGGGATGAGATGGTTGGATGGCATCACCGACTTGATGGACATGAGTTTGAGCAAGCTCTGGGAGCTAGTAGGAAGCCTGGATAGGGAAGCCTGGCGTGCTGCAGTTCATGGAGTTGCAAAGAGTTGGACACAACTGAGTGATTGAACTGAACTGAGGGTGAAAATAAAAAACCACCCACCCTACCTTCCCAGAGGGATATGGCAGGACCTTAGCCCCGGGCAGGAGACAACGTAAGTCTCCTTTACAGCCCAAGACTACAATCCTGCCTTAACACACATTAGGGTTAGAATTAACACTACCTACTTAGCCCAATAACACTCAGAGCAAAGCAGTGTTGTCTCTTGCCCAATCCCAAGCACATACACATGCAAACACTTGCTGGGAAAAATACTCATTAAACCAAAATCTCCAAGAATAAATTCAAAGAGGCCACCATCAAAAACCATTAAACAAATGAAGAAGTAAAATGACTAAATGAAGGTCAGTACAAGCAGCGGACCACTTGTCAAACCTGTAAAGTCTACCGTTAATTCATTTTCTGCATCTGATCATTACAAGAACAGTGCTTAGTTTCTCAGTCATGTCTGACTCTGCAACCCCATGGACTGTAGCCCTCCAGGCTCCTCTGTTCATGGAATTTCCCAGGCAGGAATACTGGAGTGGGTTGCCATTTCCTTCTCCAGGGTAACTTTCCAAGCCAGGGATTGAACCTAGGTCTCCTGAATTATAGGCAGATTTTTTACCATCTGACAGGCTTCCCTAATAGCTCAGACAGTAAAGCGTCTGCCTACAATGCAGGAGATCCAGATTCGATCCCTGGGTTGGGCAGATCCCCTGGAGAAGGAAATGGCAACCCACTCCAGTGCTCTTGCCTGGAAAATCCTATGGACCAAGGAGCCTATTAGGCTACAGTCCATGGGGTTGCAAAGAGTCAGACACCACTGATCAACTTCACTTCACTTCACCATCTGAGCCACCAGGGAAGCCCAATCATTACAAGTTAAAAGAAACAGGGCATCAAATACACAAAAGATCAGACTTTTATAAAAAATGACCAAGGCAGCTGTAAGTGAACCAGATGAAATTAGGAATTTACAAATATAGTAAGTGAAATTAGGGAATTCCTTGGGTGTCCAGTGGTTAGGACTCGGCACTTTTACCGCTGAGGGCCTGAGTTCAACCACTGGTTGGGGAACTAAGATCCCAAAAGCCACACAGGGAAGCCAAAAACAGAAAGGAAAAAAAAAAGTGAAATTAAAACCTTAGTGCAAATTAGGCAACTAGTGAAAAAGTTGTAAGATGGATTTAAATAACCTACATGCAACACAGAAAAATCAAGATACATATTAAAGAGCTGTTATGAGAGATTAGGGGCTTAAGGAGTGACGAGAAGCAATATTCCCTGAGCCGAAGATTTAGCTACAAATTTTCCAAAACTATTCCAGCTTCAAGAGCCCCAACTAGCAGAGATGAACCGAAGGAAGTGTCTATGCAGACAAACAGCAAAACAGTACCAAGAAAAGACCTTACAAGCAGCCAGAGAAAGGGCAGATTCCTAACAAATAATGAGATTTGAACAACAGGGGTGTGTTGCAGGCTAATCTCCCCAAATAGAAGGTAGCCCCCTACAAAGCTCCACGGAAATCTGTTCTAGTCTTGTGTTACTGGCAACAGTCTGGGTCAACAAAGCTTGGACCCCAGTGTCTTAATCATGGCAGAGAAAGTGCTGGCCAGCCCCTAAACATGTTTACAGATACACGAACCCTGCCCTCATCCACTGTTACGCAGACTCAAGTTCGAGGCTGACACAGCCCCTGAGCAAGCCAGGGGAGGGACCAGGCCAACCCACGGCCACAAAAGTTGCATGGAACCTGGAGAGCAAGGCTCCATCACAGCATAAGAACCCCTCTGTATCCTGGCCCTCAGTCACCCCACAGGGCCCAGGCTCCGCCTCAAGTGTGAAGCCTGACCCTGCTGGGGGCTAAGAGCCACACCCAGAGGGCAGGGCACACAGTTTACTGATTTGTCTGTACTTTGTTGGGTCTTCCCTCCCCCATCCAATGTTGCTCCAACAAGTCACATGCATATTACAGGATTTTCAAAATGCTGAGAGAATTAAACAACCAGCAAAACTGATTTTCAAAACAAGGGCCATATAGGCACATGTTCAGACAGACAAAAACAAATGTAGTTTACTATCATCAGACCTGCATCAAGGGAACTTCTCAAGAACATTCTTCAGGAGAGAGAAAATTCTGTAGGGAAGATACAAGGAGAAGTGCCAAGACAATGAAAAATATTCATGTAAACTATACACATATTAATGAGACAATGACAGTGTCTGATCAAAATATAGATTGCAAATACTGGACAATAACAGACTATAAAATGGGACAAAAGGAGCTAAGTGTCCCAAGGTCCTTATATTGTTAGGAAGGAAGGTAAAGAGAATGATTGACCTCAGACCTTAGTTCAGTTCAGTTGCTCAATGATCTTAGTTTTCTGAATGTTGAGTTTGAAGCCAATTTTTTCACTCTCCTCTTTCACTTTCATCAAGAGGCTCTTTAGTTCTTCACTTTCTGCCATAAGGGTGGTGTCATCTGCATATCTGAGGTTATTGATATTTCTCCCAGCAATCTTGATTCCAGCTTGTGCTTCTTCCAGCCCAGCATTTCTCATGAGGTACTCTGCATATAAGTTAAACATGCAGGGTTGACAATATACAGCCTTGACGTACTCCTTTTCCTATTTGGAACCAGTCTGTTGTTCCATGTTCAGTTCTAACTGTTGCTTTCTGACCTGCATATAGGTTTCTCAAGAGGCAGGTCAGGTGGTCTGATATTCCCATCTCTTTCAGAATTTTCCACAGTTTGTTGTGATCCACACAGTCAAAGGCTTTGGCAAACCAGTGAGCAGAGCCTAGACTCTCACCCAGACCATCTTCAAAGCCAGTCAGTCCTCTTAATTACTGAGATCCAATGGTGATGAAATGTAGAATTTAAGAATCCTTTCATAGGCAGTGGGAGTGGAGAAGCTGCAATGGTTCTCACACTGGCTGCTGCGTTGTTGCCCTGATGAGGGGCTGAGTGGAGCTAAATCTAGTCCTCCCTCTGCTGGACAAACTGGGGGCCTTCCTGCTAACCCTAAAGGGCTTTTTCTAATTGGTCTGCCTGAAAGACTCAGATTTTACTAGTTCACTCAAAGCAAATCTTAATTCTCTAAATCTGTGAGTACTGCTGCCTATATTTCCATTCATTCATAATAATCCTTTGACTCCAACCTGTCTCTTTCTGGTCCACATCCTCCTTGGTTGTCTCATTTCATCTGTCTTGTGTTGTCAACTCTGAAATCTGTATTTTGATCCCAGACTTCTCTCCCAAACTCTACTTTCATAGCTCTAACTGCCTACTTACTAATAACATCTTTACTTGGATGTCTGTTTATACATCCTAATTTGTATGTATCTCAACTCATGTCCCAAACTGAGTTCTTCATCTTTCTGTTCCTCCTGCAGCATCCCTACCTCAGTTAATGGCAATACCATCCTTCCAGGTGCTTCAGACAAAAAACTTAAAGATATCTTGAGTTCTTTTTATCCTATGTTCAGTCTGTCCGTAATTCCTATTGATTCACAATTGTCTACAATCTGACCACTTCTGTTCATTTCTGCTGCCACCAGTCAGGTTTAGGCCATTGTTTTCTCTCACCAGGGTCACTACAGAAGTTTCCCAATAGCGTCCCTAATTTTGCTCTTGCCCTCAATACTTCCCTTTATTCACCAGAGTGATCCTTTCAAAATATAAAACAGATTATGTTTCTCTAGTGTTCAAACCCCTGTACTATGTCTCATAGTTTGATATGATCTGTGGTTCCCCCCTGCACCCCCTCTTAACTAACTCCGTTACCATTCTGACCTTCTCTTTTACTATGCTTTTTGTAGTTCATTCCAACCCACATACACTGGCCTCCTTGCTCATCTGCAAACATCACAGTTCTCTCTTGTCATTAGGTTTTTTTTCCAGTTGTTATCTCTGCCTAGAATGCTCTTCTCCCAGACCTCTGCTTGGCTAATTTCCTAACCTCTTGAAGTCTTTGCTCAATTGTACTCTTCTCATTGAGACTAATATTTATCTTATTTAATATTGCAGTTTGCTCCCAACTCTCTTATCACTTACTTCATTTTACTTTTTCTTTTTTGCTAGCATGTCTTTTTCTAAGGTACTAAATGATGTCACTGTTATTAGGTTTATTGTTTATGCTCTTTCCTTTCCCATGAGTAGCACAAAGTTCGGTTCAGTTCAGTTCAGTTGCTCAGTCGTGTCCGCCTCTTTGTGACCCCATGAATCGCAGCACGCCAGGCCTCCCTGTTCATCACCATCTCCCAGAGTTCACTCAGACTCACGTCCATCAAGTCCGTGATGCCATCCAGCTATCTCATCCTCGGTCATCCCCTTCTCCTCCTGCCCCCAATCCCTCCCAGCACAAAGTAGAAACAACAAATATAAGTTGAATTAGTGTATAACTGACCAAAAGGCAAGGTAGAAGAGCTTACACTGATTATTGATCTTAAATAAGTACATAGAAAGTATTTGCAAAATGTAAGAACATCTGAAAAGAGAGAAATTCAATTATTAGACAATTGCTTGATTTTATTGACTCTGACAAACCTAAGATCCTTTTGTTCACCAAGTGAGTAAAAGATGTGTGTATTTCTTTCTTGATAGGACAAACAATCTAGTAGATGATTGCATTGGAAGCATGGAAATGGGGGGTTTGGGGTGGGGATGGAGGTACACTTGGAAAATAGCTATGTGTAGACATTACAGTGGAAATTTTTAAAATTATAGTTGTCCCCTTTCCATTTGGTTTCATTCTAGCTAAGACTTAATTATACAAAACCAACTGTGATAATATTATGCAGTAAATCCCACATGCCCCATTTTCCTTTACTTTACTTAAATCTGTTTATTGTAATTTAGATGATTTTTTGGTCAATTAACATTTGGTTCCACTCCTTCACATTACTCCTAACTACATTCTGCTAACCCTTCTAAGGGATGCCGATGGGGGATAGTGAAGCCTACTTTTGTTATGTACTCAATATAAGTTTTTAATGATAATTAAAATAAATGTTCTCTTTCATGAAGCTATATCAGTACTTGGAAATTCTTAATTAGTTGCTCACCCTTTCTTCTGATGTTTTGGAAGTATAGTGTCAGCTAATATTAACATTTGTGATGATCATGGGATTTTTTTGTTGTTTAGTCACTAAATCATGTCCAATTTTTTGGTGACCCCATGGACTATAGCCTGCCAAGCTCCTCTGTCCATGGGATTTCCCAGGTAAGAATACTGGAGTGGGCTGTCATTTCCTTCTCCAGGGGATCTTCCTGACCCAGGGATCAAATCCACATCTCCTGCATTGGCAGGCAGATTCTTTACCACTAAAGATGGTGGCATTGTGACCTACTAAAAGTATTTCCCTTTTCTATTTCACTAAATGAGATCCCAAATGGATCTCATGAAGCCTAAGGATACTTTTGGTAGAAGAATTGTTGACACCATCAAAGCACTTTAAACTTGAAGGAAAGAAATCTCTTCTCAGATAAAGCCATCAAAGGCATGTGAATGTGTACACACATATGTATGTGTGTGTGTGTGTTAATGTTGCGACAATAATTAGGGCATAGAAAAAACCATGTTAATAGAGATGATGCATAATAATTACCTAGAGAAAATCACATGAGAAAGGGTCAATAATAAATAATAATAAACATAGGTACATGGAAAAACAGTTTAAGTAATCTTCATAGATATCAATAAATTATGAATTTTGTTGTGTTTTTAAGTATTTAAATTATTTATTTTCTCATGAATGTAATGCTGAATGTTCACAAAAATAATTTTAATAAAAGGAGTAAAGAAATATATGCAGCGAATAACAACTCTTGCATGGAAACAAGTAAACTTAAGGAAAAGTAATAACAGAGAGCATTTGAATGAGGGGGAAACAGAGGAAAAGAGAAGTAATTTTGTTGCAGAAGCTTGAAAGTTTTTTCCTACACGTGGGTGAACTGATGCCTTTTTACCATACCTCTGTGTTAACTGCATGTTTTAGAAGATTGAGCATGGAATGAAAGAGCACATCTGACTAAAAGGGCAGAACTTGGTGATATGGAGTGCTAGAAAGTTTGGGTAGTTCTGTCCTTAACATTTGTAGTGAGCAGAATGAAAATACACATGGAGGCCTGCATACCATACTTACATATGTGAAAGCTACAAATCAAGCTAACAAGTTGCTAAAATAGGTTCTATCCTCTTATCTTTCTGCCTTGAGAAATATACCTCCAAATTGACCTGAAAGATATAGTCTGGATTTAGAATTCTTGTATTTCTTGACATTTCCTGTTAGAATGAGGTGATGCCCCTGATGGTCAGCTTCCTTTCCTTTCCACTTTTGGCTCTATCTTGTACTTGAGAGGCCTTGGGTACATGCAAATGGACAACTTGCATGTCTGAGCTCCATAATACTCATCAGCAAACAGCTGCCTCTTGGCTACCTCTCAGGGTATGGGGATGGGCATGTTGTCATTTGCACTTAGAAGTTTGGGTTGCAAAAAGAGGCTGGCATAGGCATTGGAAGCGGACTTGGACTAAGTAGAGAGTTGGGGGTACTGAGTGTATCAGAAAGGGTATATGTGAACTCTGGGAAGACACATCACCTTGGTCTCGTAGACTCTTCTGAAGCATTAATAGAATGTGTATCCCCCATGACCTCTCAGAGTTAACTTCACGTGTATACTTATGGTGGATTCATGTTGATGTATGGCAAAACCAATACAATATTGTAAAGTAAAAAAAAAAAAAAGTGAAATACTTGTTAAACTGAATGAGTTTTAAATTGCTATAAGCTCAGTTTAAAGCAAGGAATATAAAGTGGAGTAAAGAAAATTTAGGCATATGAACAAAGGCAACTTGGGGAGAAAGGAAGAGTCCACATGATACTTTGTTCTGCTTTATAGATTATCCCTGGAGACATCTATTACTGCTGTCAAGAGATTTGTTTTCCTCCCTTAAATTCTGAAAATTGGGATTTAATCTAGTCTGCTTGTTTCCAAACCTGAACCTTTCCCACTTTATAAAACTATCTCTAGTGGTTAGAACTTAAAAAAATTTCAGATTTCAACTCAACATGAAGAACTTTGTAAACGTAATCAGTGGCATCTAATGATATAGTGAGCATCTCATTTCCCAGTACATTGTTGAAGTGAAGGATACTGTAGGGGGTGTCCTTGAATTGTTTCAGAGATACTTTCTAACTCTTAAAATTTTGTGGATTATAAAATGCAAATGCCTTGGGTTATAATACCCATACCCTAGCAGGATTTTAGTTTTGGATTCACATTGCATTATGGCTACAAAAGGTTGGTAAAAACTCATCAGACTTTGACCTTGCTTTGACTTCATTTGCAAAATTCTGCAGTTTGATGCCTGTTATTGCCTTGATCTCCAAATCAGTTCCCTCAGTTAAGTAGAAAATGTTTTGATACTATACACGAAGTAATTAGCATGTACAGTGTTAGTATTTTTAATAGTATACTCAAATTTGGAGATGTAATTGTACTTAAATGCTTCCTTAAATTATTAGATTTGTCATAATTATTTCACTTGAAAATTTCAGCATAATTATGTTTTTAATAAGACATATGAAATGATTATAAATATTAATTATGAGTTTGATTGTAAGTTTATTTGAAATCACAATTTTGACTATATGTACAAATTTCTCTGTTGAGTCACTGCAGACAGTCTTTGGCAGATTCTTATTATTCTCAAGAATACTTTATATATCCATTTTTGCAATAGAGAGTCACAGAATGTAGCCCTGTGGCATATATTTGGAGAGCAGTAAGGTTTCTAGGCTCTATAATATTTGCCTCTATTTAACAAATTATTATTATCTAAGAATTAAATTACATCAAGAAAAGAGCCAATAAGGAAGATTTTTTTTTTTTTTGTACAGAGTGGTTTTGTTTGTGCATCTCTCTCTCTGCACATGTATTAGACATATAGTGTAGGCTTAGTGAAGCACTGATCTTTTCAGTTACATGTACATGAAGAGATCATGATTATCTTCAGATATATACACTAAAACATTTATGGATCCAGGGGAAGGATTTGAGAGAGCGTGAGAGGCTGGAGCGGAGAAGGCAATGGCACCCTACTCCAGTACTCTTGCCTGGAAAGTCCCATGGACGGAGGAGTCTGGTAGGCTGCAGTCCATGGGGTCGCTAAGAGTCGGCATGACTGAGTGACTTCACTTTTGCTTTTCTCTTTCATTCATTGGAGAAGGCAATAGCACCCCACTCCAGTATTCTTGCCTGGAGAATCCCAGAGGCAGAGGAGCCTAGTGGGCTGCCATCTTTGGGGTCTCACAGAGTCGGACATGACTGAAGCGACTTAGCAGTAGCAGTAGCAGACAGGCTGAAGGGCAGAGAGATGCTGATTTTGTGGAACTAAAACAGTGGGATCTGAGAAAGATAGGAGGAGAATAGGGGTAGACTCTCAGGGCAAGGAGGTGGAGTGAACATGGACCCTACCCTGAGATTCTGACTTCCCTTAGGGGTTGGAGGCAGAGGTACAGAAAAAAGAACACTACTCTCTCCTAGAATCCCTGAGATTGAGAGGAGTGTTGAAAGGACTGATTCTGGGATAAAACATGATTTCATTCTTTCTTTCACTTGTTCATCTATCTATCCATAGTTCATTCATAAAACAAAAACCACCCCTGGTTTTATGAATGGACTTTGTAAGAAAATAAGAAACTTAGAAGAAAGTTTGGAAGGAACTTTGAAAGAAAATAGGCAACAACTAAATGGAAAGATTTGTGCATTGATAGTAACACACACTTCTATAGACTATAATAGTTTATAGGCTAATAATAGGCCAAGGTATATATAGGATAGATGTGTTTCTTACTGTTATCCTGTGAACCTTCAGTAAATACTTGCTGGGTGACTATTAACTGTGAATAAGTTAATATAGATTTGTTGGCTTAGAAATTTGGGTAATAGTCTTCATGGCTGATGTATTACTTTGAATATGTTATGAAATTCTATACATGGTCACTTGCTATATATGTATTCTTATTAAAAAATCTCACTGAACCAGCATTTAAGGTTTATATTAAGGTCTGAAAGAATGGCTTGCAATGTTTTTCTTATTTTGTCTCACCCAAATATGAAGATTTGCCTTTCTTTTTATAATAACTATGCCAATTATGTTAGTTTCTTTTCTGTAAAGGAAAGGAAATTGCCCACAACTTTCTTCTTCAAATCAAAACCCTCAAATGATTCCCCAAATAGAGAGATGTATCATGTCTTCCAAAGTCCTACCTGATTCCTCATCTGAATGGTCATTACAAAAGGCAAAATATGGGCTCTGGCTGCCCTAGTTGTTATGATTTCATGGAAGTCAAAGCATGTGTTTGCTGCAAGATATCTCTCACCAACTCAGCCATTCATTTTTCACTTAAGACTCCTGATAAATGCAAACTCACCTTGGCTGGGTTATAATTTTAGTTATGAACAAACCAGCATAAATTAATATGTTAGAGGACCCAAGCCCAGAAACATGACCTGAGAAAACAGTTGGGGAATATCTTGTTTCTCTGTTGGTGGACTTGGCACCTTTGTCCTCTGAGGGCTACAGCTGATAGCAGGAGGAGGTACTTGAATACTACTCACACATATGCTGTGATTTTCATTAGTGCTTTCCTCTAGAAAGTATTTTTTCTTTATTAGTAAATGTCTTTTTGTTTTTGTGCACAGGCAGCATGTCAGCTGAAACACCAATCACACTGAGTATCAATCCTCAGGATCTGCGGGTCCAGACATTCACTGTAGAGAAACTACTGGAGCCTCTCATAATCCAGGTATTGATAACATGAAAATTACAATGAATACCGAGGATGAGATGGCTGGATGGCATCACGGACTCGATGGACGTGAGTCTGAGTGAACTCTGGGAGATGGTGATGAACAGGGAGGCCTGGCATACTGTGACTCATGGGGTCGCAGAGTTGGACACGACTGAGCGACTGAACTGAATTGAACAATGAATAGTAACTGCAAAAGTACTAAGAAACATAGGAAAAATAAGTAATGGAAAGATTTGATTTTTATAGAATGATATGTTATCCAAAATTGTCTTTTAAAATGTTTTATTACACATGTTTCAATGCCATTCTCCCAAATCATCCCACTTCCAATTAGCCTCCAATTAAATAAATTTAAATTTAAAAAATGTTTTAAAGTGTACCAAAGTATCTATTTAGTAATAATAATGATAATATTCTGAAAGTTCCTCCCCAGATTCTCTTTAAAAAGCAATAGTAACTGCAAAAGTACTAAGAAACATAGGAAAAATAAGTAATGGAAAGATTTGATTTTTATAGAATGATATGTTATCCAAAATTGTCTTTTAAAATGTTTTATTACACATGTTTCAATGCCATTCTCCCAAATCATCCCACTTCCAATTAGCCTCCAATTAAATAAATTTAAATTTAAAAAATGTTTTAAATGTACCAAAGTATCTATTTAGTAATAATAATGATAATATTCTGAAAGTTCCTCCCCAGATTCTCTTTAAAAAGCAAAAAAGTAATAATATGCATATGCAGTTTTGAAATTACCTTTATGCAAATTATCTTGTTCAATTGCCATGAAAACTGAGTGAGGCAGGCAGAATGGTTAAAACCATTCTTATTACACAGACAAGGAAACAGCTAGAAACAGCCTAGAGAAGTTCAGTGACTTGCCTCAGAGTACATGGTGGCTCATCTGTCAAATAGGAAGTTATTTTAAAATACCAAAATGTATGAGAAAAGCCAATATTTAAGTTGTTCTCTGATAAAATCTTTCCATAAAGTGAATAATTCCTTGATAATATGCATAATGATTCTCTGACTTTATTATGTAAGCCCAGATTTTATTTGTTGGCTTCTCTTAGAGCAGAGTTTGGAGAAACTTACACTATAGTATAGATTTAAATTTTTTGTTTTTAACCCCAAATTTGTGAGAAAACTCCTCTTTAGGCTTACCTTCCATCACACCCCCTTAAGACAAATTGTCCCTTTTTCTAAGGCCTTGAAGTACTCTAGGGTTTCTAAAGTGAGAAATGACACTGATCTTACCTCTGAGAATTTAAACATTTTCTGCTTGTCCTCTTTGTGAGGTGGATGGTGGGGAGGAGGGTAGCTCTAAGAATAAGCTTTGTACATATTTTTTCTTAGCATATCTCCTACTGGAAAGATGATTTAAAACATGTGCCTCACTGATAATAGCTTAATCATGAACTTTGGCAGTCTATAAGACACTAATATCTGGTATGAAATTGATATTAGATGACTCTGAAACTTCACTGAAGTCCCTATCTTTGCCATCCACAGAATGGTCTCATGTTAAAAAGAGACTTTTTGAACAAGAAAATTATTTGCCCAAGCTCTTGATTTTCATTATAATGGAATTCTTCTTACAAAAAAACCAGTACATTTCAAAGTCAGAGTCATTAATTTGGATTTGACGAACAACCTTCTTGTCACTTTGATCATGTATTACCTATCAATACAATAAAAAATTCAATTAAAGATTTTTTTTTACTAGAATGGCATCATACTTAATATCTCATGACATTCTTTTTTAA
>SJYC01066195.1:0-31033 GCA_006408675.1 Madoqua kirkii | reverse complement strand
CAGCTGAGATCCAGCAGGACCCTGGAGGAGGGGGCGGGGTGGCTCCTGGGTACTAAAGCCTTTCTGGGTCCCTGTTTATGTTGGAAGAAAAATGCTTTAGTTTCCTAGGCTTTCCCTGAGTTCCCAAGGGCAGCTTCAAGCAGTTACTAACCAGGGCAGAAGAAAGGAGAGACGAAGGGAAAGCAGTCCAACACAGGGCAGAGCAGAGTCCTAGCTCCTCCTCAGGATGAAGCCAGTGTAACTGAGCTCTGCTACCCGGATAAGGGCCCCGGGGCAGGGGGAGGATGCTAACTTCCGGCTGCCCACACGACTTCATCCTCTCCCCTCACCACCAAACAATGAGAAGAAAGGCAAACACCCTTCCTCCCTCAGCCCACATTTTGCCTATAAATACTCTTCCCTGAAACCCACTTGGTCTAGCAATAGATGCTCTGAGTTCAGAAGAGTCACCTCGGCTGGGAAAAAGGCCAGAAAACAGCTTGCAAGTTTTCTTCATTCAGTTAAACATTAGCGACTGATGTGACCCAGCTGATGGAGAGTGACAGCGATTCCCTGATGGAGAGAGCTCCAGCCTCGCCACTTTGAGCCTTCCTCTCCACCAGGCCTTGGCCTAGAAAACCACAGACTCTCAGCACATATGATTTTGCCTGCCACAGTACAAGACCTGTACAAACAGGAGCAGTTTCTGACTACCCAGGCCTCATCCCTGGGTATCCCCAGCTCCCCTTAAGTGCCTGTCTGAGGAGGCTTAAGGCTTCCCAGAGGATTTACTATTTATTATAGCCAACACCTAGGGCTTCCCCGGTGGCTCAGTGGTTAAGAATCTGCCTGCAAGGCAGAAGTGGGTTTGATCCCTTGGTAGGGAAGATCCCCTGAAGGAGGAAATGGCAACCCACTCCAGTATTCTTGCCTGGACAATACCTTGGACAGAGGAGCCTGGCAGGCTACAGTCCGGAGTCACAAAGAGTCAGGCACAGTTGAGCACATACATAGCCAGCATCTGACATGGGCCCTGACTGCTGTTTCTTAGGGCATTTACAAAAAGGGCTTATAGCTGTGAATTATTTCTCTGAACCCTTGAGATGTATCTCCCACAAGCCAGGATTGGCTTCCTAAAGGACTCGAAAGCCATTTGAAATATTATCAGGAAGTTGAGGGCGTCTGGCTCCTGCTCCCCCTGGGAAGGCAGCTGCCAGCCAGCAGATAAAGACTCGCATTTACAGCTAACCACTCTCAGATTTTTCACTTCCCAGCTTACCTTTGACAGGAGAAGGGAAAAACACTCTCTCAAAAGGACTTTCTTGAACAACAGCTCAGATATGCTTCTGCTGTTATGGGGGTTGTGTTCCCTGAGAATGAAGAGAGGACTGTGGGGGAGGGGGCAGTTCCCTCCTCCCACCCCAAACCATTAGTCCCCCAACACCTGCACCGTTCATTTCATTCTGCCATTTTCAAGGGTATTTTCCCAACGTCAGCCTCTTCTTCCCACTCAGCCAGCTTAGCATCGGTAATTATCCCTTCTCTCTTTCCTCTTTCTCTCTTGCTTTGTCTTCTTCTCTCTCACTACTAAGTCATTCCTATCCAAATATATAGCTTCGAACAATGTTCCCCTTACCCAGCATCTCCTTCCATCTCCTCATGCTTAGCCAGAGTTCTGGAAACATTTGCTTCCCAGGGTGTCTCTACTTTCTCACCCTGCCTGTCTTTAGTCTGTCCCACCTGGACTTCTGTTTCCACTCTATGTTGTTGTTGTTTAGTCGCTAAGTTGTGTCTGACTTTTTGTGACCCCCATGGACTGGGGTCAGGCTCCTCTGTCCATGGGATTCTCCAGGCAAGAATACTGGAGTGGGTTGCCATTTTGTTCTCCAGGGGATCCTCCTGACCCAGAGATCAGAGCCAGGTCTCCTGCATTGCAGGCAGATTCTTAACCATCTGAGCCACCCGAGAAGCAAGGAGATTTAGAACACTGGATTTCCGAAGCTCAGGTTCTTTATGTCTCATCACAGAAAGGATTCAGTTAAAAGGGCGTGGTATCACACTCATTAGACTTCAGTCTTATTCTTAAAAGGGCTTCCCTTGTAGCTCAGTTGGTAAAGAATCTGCCTGCAGTTTTTAAAGAATAATAATCCTTATTTATTTTTCTTAAGGAAAAATTGTTCTTATCCTTCCTTGGTATTCCCTTACCAGTACTCAAGACCTCTGTGGGAAGGATCTGATTACTGAAATGTTATTACCATGGCCCATGCGTAAGCTGGTTCTCTCTGTTCTAGCTCATGTGAGAATGCCTCTCAGTCATGTCTGACTCTTTGTGACTCCATGAACTATATAGCCTCCCAGGTGTCTCTGTCCATGGGATTCTCCAGGGAAGAATATTGGACTAGGTAGCCAGTCCCTTCTCCAGGGGATATCTTCCTGACCCAGGGATCAAACTCAGATTCTTTACGAGGCGGATTCTTTACCATCTGAGCAACCTGGGAAACCCACTCCAGCCCATTGATTTATAGATAAAATTGGCTCAAAGCTCACAGAATTCAACACCCTTTCTAACATGTCCCTTCCTTTCTCAGGACTTCCATCATCATGACTCTCTCCGCCTCCTGAGATCCTGCTTCTTGACACGTGTCTTTGCTTTCACCATGGGAGAATATTATCTGCCCACCTCCCCACTGCATTAATGGAGAATTGTAAATCCTGGTAGCAGTAATATCAGTGCAAATTGCTGTTAGAAACCCATGTTAGAGACCCTGGGTTGGATCCCTGGTCAGGGAACTAGATCCCACGTGCAGCAACTAAGAGTCTGAATGCCACAGCTAAGACTTAGTGCAGCCAAATAAGTAACATTAAAAAAAAAACAAAACAAAACCCCTATGAATATTTTCTTAGCTGTTTTAAGTCTACCACCACTGAGGATCCCTCACATTTTTCTTCCACAAAGAGTCCAGGTTTACAAATTCCTTACCCCTCCCCACCCCACAGCCCTTCTAGGGCTAAGGAGTCTGGCCCCAGGATCTTCTGGGGTCTTGTTAGAAACACAGATCGCTGGCCCCACCCTGGTGTTTCTGATCTACTAGATGGCTTCCCCAGTGGCTCATCATGTAAAAAATTCGCCTGCGAAGTGGGAGACATGGGAGATGAGGGTTCTATCCCTGGGTCGGGAAGATCCCCTGGAAAAGGGCATGACAACACACTCCAGTATTCCTGCCTGGGAAATCCCAAAGACAGAGGAGCTCGGCGAGTTACAGTCCACGAGGTCGCAAAGAGTCAGACAAGACTGACTGAGCACACAGATTGAGATGGGAACCGAGAGTCCTCAGCCCCCAGGTAGTACTGATGCTTGTCTAGAGACCACTCTGCGAAACCTGGCTTTAGAACAAATTCCTTCCCAGTCTTAAAGAGAGCAGCACCTCCACCTTCCCCCACCCCACCTCTTCTCTTCATCCTGGCATCAGCAAATATGCAACCTCAGGTGGGGGAGTGGTGTGCTCACATTTTACTGCAAGCACTTATCAGCACATTTCCTCCAATAAGCAGTTTCCTTTCTAAGAGGCATGAGATGCCAGGTTTAAAGAAAATAAGCCTTGTTTTTCCCCCACTGTGTTGCTTCATCATTGTAATTGTCAATATTATTGCTATCTGAATTTATGATGCAATTACTTTGTAGAAAACAGTATGCTGAGTACTTTGCATGCATTTTATTTTTCAGTCCCATTGGGAGCTTATTCTCCACAAATCTTTCACATTTCTCCATGTTAGGCATCATCAGTCAATTTGCTCCGATTTATTTCCATTCTGGGAGAATAGAGATCAAGAGTATCCTCTGCCCAGAGACACCCTGGGGATGATGAGGACCACAGCCTCCCGCCCCAGGGAAGACTTGCCAACCTCTCAGGATAATTAATGTAATAGTTCTCTCCAGAGGACAGAGGGCGCAGGTTTGCCAGCAGCCTCTGAATAAGGCTGTGGCTTCCCCGGTGGCTCAAACAGTCAAGAATCTGCCTGCAATGCGAAAGACTTGAGTTCTAGCCCTGGGTTGGGAAGATCCCCTGGAGGAGGGAATGGCAATCCACTCCAGTATTCTTGCTTGGAGAATCCCCAGGGACAGAGGAGGCTGGTGGGTCAGAAAGAGTCAGACAAGACTGAGCGACTTTCACTTTCCTGGAGAAGGCTGGGGATTTCCAAAGATGTGAATTCCTGAGCTGTGATACAGGACCACAGTGCGTCCACATCCACTGACCGCCTCATCACTCCAGTGGGACGTGAGAGTCAAGCGGCTCATGTTGCCTGCTCCCCGGTAAGTGACACACTCTCCAAATCCATGTGAGTACACTGTCCCCATACCTGCTACATCAAGAGACATTTGCCAAGCCCATCTAGAAACTGTCACCTGCCACTCCAGAGGAACTACTTGACTTCCTTCTTGGCAAATTTCTAAGACTGTTCTATTATTTCCATTCTTTGGAAGAGAACAGCTAAAGCTTTATGCAGTTTAATAATATGTCCAATAGTAAGTAACAATGCCAGTTGATAAGTGACAGTGACAAGATCTGACCCCATGTCTGCCTGACTCAAATCTACTTTTTTTGCAATTATACATTTCTAGTGGCAATTCCGAGAACTTAAAGAAGAAAAAAAAAAAACTAAGAATCAGAAATCCTCATTATTGTATTAAAGCTCTAAGTAACCTCACGGGAAGAAAACAATTTTCCACTGTCAGTGTACCCAAGGGAGCCCCAATATACCTACCAGTGATAGTTGCTCCTGGACAATCTTCCTTGCAGGCAGGGAGGGGGAAGGGTCAACTCAATGTTTCTGACATCCCCTTTCAAAAAAATATCTACTTTTATTTATTTGGCCACACTGGGTCTTAGTTGCAGCACACAGGCCCTCTTAGTAGCAACACGTGACTGCCTAGCTGTGGCATGTGGGATCTAGCTCCCTGAACCCAGCCCCCAGAGTTTCAGCCATTGGACCATCAGGGGCATCCTGACATCCTCATCAAGTCTGCTTTTCCTCAGTTTCTCTTAGTAATTTATAGTATTTGTACATCTACATACCCTTTTCAGTCAGGTTTACTGAGGTGTAGCTTACATACAGTAATGTTCCTCAGTTGTAAGTGTGCCTCGGGGTGTGTTATGACACGTGTGGAGTCACGTGGCCACCACCATGCTTGTGGTGTAGAAATTTCCATCATCCTAAAATGCTTTCTTGTGCCCAGTTGCCAGGAATCCTGGTGTCCCTTTCTGATTCCTGGCAACCACTGATCTGCTTTTTGTCTGTTTATTCCTCTTTTCTAGACTTTCATAGAAATGGAGTTATGAAGCACGTCCGACTTCCTTCCCTCAGCCCAGAGCTCTTAAAGTACATCCATGTGGTTACCTGGAACATGACTTCATTCTTTTTCTTTTTCTTTTCTTTTTTTTTTTTTTTGCTGAACAGTAAGCTTTGTATGAATAAACCACAATGAGTTTGTCTTTTCAACAACTGATGGAAATCTGGGATGTGTTCAGTGTTTTGGGCTAATATGGATAAAGCTGCTATTAACATTTGAGTACACATCTTTGTTTGCCTTGAATTAGCAAACTGAAATGTACTGGAATGGGTGAGTTTAACTCAGATGCCCATTTTATCTACTACTGTGGCAAGAATCCCTTAGAAGAAATGGAGTAGCCATCATAGTCAACAAAAGAGTTCGAAATGCAATACTTGGATGCAATTTCAAAAACGACAGAATGATCAGTTTTCATTCCAATCCCAAAGAAAGGTAATGCCAAAGAATGCTCAAACTACCACACAATTGCACTCATCTCATACACTAGTAAAGTAATGCTCAAAATTCTCCAAGCCAGGCTTCAGCAATACGTGAACCATGAACTTCCAGATGTTCAAGCTGCTTTTAGAAAAGACGGAGGAACCAGAGATCAAACTGACAACATCTGTTGGATCATCAAAAAAGCAAGAGTTCCAGAAAAACATCTATTTCTGCTTTATTGACTATGCCAAAGCCTTTGACTGTGTGGATCACAATAAACTGTGGAAAATTCAGAAAGAGATGGGAATACCAGACCACCTGACCTGACTCCTGAGAAACCTATATGCAGATCAGGAAGCAACAGTTAGAACTGGACATGGAACAACAGACTGGTTCCAAATAGGAAAAGGAGTACGCCAAGGCTGAATATTGTCACCCTGCTTATTTCACTTATATGCAGAGTACATCATGAGAAATGCTGGGCTGGAAGAATCACAAGCTGGAATCAAGATTGCCGGGAGGCGTATCAATAACCTCAGATGTGCAGATGATACCACCCTTCTGGCAGAAAGTGAAGAAGAACTAAAGAGCCTCTTGATGAAAGTGAAAGAGGAAAGCGAAAAAGTTGGCTTAAAGCTCAACATTCAGAAAACTAAGATCAAGGCATCTAGTCCCATCACTTCATGGGAAATAGATGGGGAAACAGTGGAAACAGTGTCAGACTTTATTTTGGGGGGCTACAAAATCACTGCAGATGGTGATTATAGCTATGAAATTAAAAGATGCTTACTCCTTGGAAGGAAAGTTATGACCAACCTAGACAGCATATTAAAAAGCAGAGACATTACTTTGCCAACAAAGGTCTGTCTAGTCAAGGCTATGGTTTTTCCAGTAGTCATGTATGGATGGGAGCTGCTAAGTTGCTTCAGTTGTGTCCGACTGTGTGCAACCCCATAGATGACAGCCTGCCAGGCTCCACAGTTCCTGGGATTCTCCAGGCAAGAACACTGGAGTGGGTTGCCATTTCCTTCTCCAATGCATGAAAATGAAAAGTGAAAGTGAGGTTGCTCAGTCGTGTCCGACTCTTCTCGACCCCATGGACTGTAGCCTACCAGGTTTTTCCACCCATGGGATTTTCCAGGCAAGAGTACTGGAGTGGGATGCCATCGCCTTCTCCAATGGATAGGAGAGTTGGACTATAAAAAAAAGCTGAGCACTGAAGAATTGATGTGTTTGAACTGTGGTGTTGGAGAAGACTCTTGAGAGTCCCTTGCACTGCAAGGAGATCCAACCAGTCCATCCTAAAGGAGATCAGTCCTGGGTGTTCATTGGAAGGACTGATGTTGAAGCTGAAACTTCAATACTTTGGCCATCTGATGTGAAGAGCTGACTCATTTGAAAAGACCCTGATGCTGGGAAAGATTGAGGGCAGGAGGAGAAGGGGATGGTAGAGGATGAGATGGTTGAATGGGATCACCGATTCAATGGACATGAGTTTGAGTAGGCTCCGGGAGTTGGTGATGGACAGGGAGGCCTGGCATGCTGTAGCTCATGGGATCACAAAGAGTCAGACACAACTGAGTGACTGAACTGAACACATCTTTTTTAGAATATACATTTTCTCCTATGTCCTAGGGGCCATCTCCTGGAGGCTCCCATGTGTTCTTAAGGTAAAGCCCAGCTCCTAGCATGGCACTGATACTTTTTAGGAGCCTTTCTTTGTCTTTCCCACTGTATATTTTTAAATATTTTCTGACACAAATTTGTATCTATGCACCCAAACAGTGGTAAGAGCTGGGGATAAATTGAATAAAGCAGAGAAGATTCCAGTCTTTACAGAGCATATAGTGGGCAAAATTGACTATAAGCAAACCAAAATATAAAATAATTGGAGGAAATTCCCTGGAAGTTCAGTGTTTAGGACTCTGTACTTCCACTGTGGAGGGCCCAGGCTCAATTCCTGTTTGGAGAAGTAAGATACATGATACCCCATTCACATGGTGCAGCCAAAAAAAAAAAAAAAAAAAAAATGCAAACCACGAGTGCTACAGAGAAATGAGATGACATTACTAGCTGTCATATGGCACAGGAAAACTTGGCCGGAGGTGAGAAGGTCACAGAACAACAGGCTGGGAGATCAACTGGGTCAGGCTCATGGGCACAGATGCCACCAAGGTTAATGATGGGCTAGGGAAGAGGGACTCGGTGAGCCCAGAGTCAAAGCCTTTCATGAGTCAGGTGGATTCCCAACAGGGCAGTAGATGATAAAGCCTGCTGTCATTAACTTCTAAGGAATTCTGGATCCTGAAGGAGAAAAATAAATCATGTGAATATAGCAAAAGGAAGCAAGGCAGGTGCTTATCTCTTGGTCCTAAGGTGCGCAGGTTTAAGACCCCAGGATTACGCAGGACAAAGGACTGAGAGTTGCTGTGACCGCTGCAGATCAGAAATGAGTGACACAGTCTCCATCTTGAAGGGGCGGTTATGTTAACTCCCAAAGCGTTGAGAGGAGAGGGGTGGAGAGGAGATGAAGTTCAGAGTGACTGTCCTGTGCTAGTCAACAGCTGGAGAAGCTGGGCTACTTATGATGACAGCAGTAAGTACGTGAGACATGGAAGCACAGATCGTGAAAATTGTAGTCTGGGTCCTGAATATACGGTTCCCGGGCTTCTGGCTTCTGCTCACCTGTGATTGCTCTGAGCTTCAGAAGCCTGAAAGGGATGCTTGACCAGGTGTAACAATGTGCTTGTCCACACACTCAGGCCTTTGCAAAGCTGTTCTGACTCAGTGGTTTCCCTGTCCTCTGACCTCCCATTCATGATACAAGTTTCACTTCCCCTTTGAGCTCCCCAGTCACCAGTTTGTACCTACCCACACCCTAAGTGAAAAAGAGCAGACACTTGAATCACCCGGATTCTCACCGCTTCTATATCCTGATAAACTCAAGTGTCCACACTTGGTGGCTTGTTCTTTCAATGAAGCTTCTCGCCTCCGTTGTTTTGATCACTTCAACTGCCCTTCTTCGCCCGAGTGTAGACTCCCTTTGTTTCAATATTCAGAAAGCATTCCTTGCTTCACCCTGCTTTTATTTCTTAATTTCTTCACTGGGGCTTAAAATCAACTTGGAACATTGACTGAAAATGGGCCTGGTTGTCACTGGGTGAATGAGTGGAAGATATCACTCTATATGTGGTCTTAACATTCAAGAGATTTTAGTTGCAAAGTAGACTAGATTTATGATCACTGTTGTGTCGCTTGCCACCTTTAACATATATATCCATTTATTTAGAGGGTATTGACAAAAGACAAGGTGTAGACAGATTACCTGTTTCTAGATACATAAAGAGTGTGGAAATTAGAACACAGTCATGGTTCAGTTCAGTTCAGTCACTCAGTCATGTCCAGCTCTTTGCGACCCCATGAATCGCAGCACGCTAGGCCTCCCTGTCCATCACCATCTCCTGGAGTTCACTCAGACTCACGTCCATTGAGTCAGAGATACCATCCAGCCATCTCATCCTCTGTCATCCCCTTCTCCTCCTGACCCCAGTCCCTCCCAGCATCAGAGTCTTTTCCAATGAGTCCACTCTTGGCATGAGGTGGCCAAAGTACTGGAGTTTCAGCTTTAGCATCATTCCTTCCAAAGAAGTCCCAGGGTTGATCTCCTTCAGAAAGGACTGGTTGGATCTCCTTGCAGTCCAAGGGACTCTCAAGAGTTTTCTCTAACACCACAGTCATGGTTAGGACAACACAAAACATCCAAATCTACTTTAGCACAGATTAATGAATAAGATATCTGATGAAGAGTATGCATATATAGCATGAAAAAAAAGTGTTAGTCACTCAGTTGAGTTCGACTCTTTTGTGACCCCTTGGACTGTAGCCTGCTAGGTTCCTCTGTCCGTGGAACTCTCTAGGCAAGAATACTGGAGTGTGCTGCCATTTCCTACTCCAGGGAATCATACTAATCCAGGGATTGAACCCTGGTCTGCATTGCAGGCAGATCCTTTATTGTCTGAGCCACCAGGAAATACCCATTATATAGCATATTACTTAAAAAAAAAAAAAAATATATATATATATATATATATTTATTTATTTATTTGGTTTTACCAGGTCTTAGTTGCAGGATGTGAGATCCAGTTCCCTGACCAGGGATCGAACCTGGGCCCCCTGCATTGGGAGCATGAGTCTTAGCCATGCTAAGAGTCTCAGCATATTGCTTTATAAATGATATAAATTGCTTTAGAAAATAATGAAACCTCATCAGAATGCTCCCCAAAGATTTTCACAACTTCACCTCAAAAAGGATGAATATTAACTTACACGGAAAAGATTCTGATTTAAGGACCTTGAAAGGGCAAGATTATCCTGGATTATCTAGATGTGCCCACTCTAATCACATGAGTCCTTTCCAAGCTGTAGTCACAGGGAGGTGTGAGTGCAGAAGAGAGAACCCCAGAGATGGCAGTGGGAGACTCAAGTCACACTTGCTAACCTGGAAGACAGAGATCATGAACTAGGGGATGCAGGCACCCTCAATAGACTGGAAAAAGCAGAGAACCAGATTCTCCCCCCTGAAGCCTTCAGACAGGAGCAGGGCCTTGCTGACACCTCGGTTTTAGCTCAGTGAGATTCCAACTCTGTTGGAAGCCGCAGAGTTCACAGTAATTTGACACCGCAGCCATAGGCAACTAAAACAAGACAGTATTGTAAGGTGGATGGAATGGCTTTCCAGAAAGAAAAACAAACCAGCCTAGTGAAACCCTGGCTGAGAGCTGTATATAATTTAGATGGAAATGGGGAACGTGACTGGAGAACATGAATTATCTTTGATCATTATTTTCCAGACAGGCCTTATGGTCACTTAAAACAGAGAAAAAGACAGCACAATATCCATCAAGATGTTCACAGTATTGCTTCAATGGTGGGATTATGGGTAGAGCAGTCCCCCTTATCTGAAGTTTCACTTTCCATGGTTTCAGTAAGCCACAGTCAACTTCAGCCTGGAAAATACTAAATGGAAAATTCCAGAAATAAATAATTAATAAATTTTAAATTGCATATCATTCTCAGTAGTGTTGTCGGGGGAGTGTGTAATTTCCTTGGTTCTGTCTTGCCCCAGCAAAAATTTGAAGTAACGGATGGACCAGTGTTATAGCTCAGTTTTATTGGCAGGTAAAGAAAATGCATCCTTGAGGTGTGAGGGCAAGCAGTCCCAAAAGAGGTGAAGAGAAGAGAAGTCCTGGGCTCAATTTTGGCTCCTCTTTTTGTGTGCTCTTTTCTCCTCCCCCGGAGCTTGCCCTATGTAAATTGGTGTAGCCAAGAGGGCTGTTTGTTTTGCCTGAGCTCCTTACTCCTGTCCTTGGACATTCCTTTGTTCTATTTTTGTGGGCTTTTAGCCACCACCATTTTGGACTCCCTCTGTAAACTGGGCTAGCCAGGAGGGCTATTTGTTTTACCTGAGTTCCTCACTCCCGTCCTTGGGCCTTCCTTTGTTCTATTTTTGTGGACTTTTACCCACTGCCATTTTAGACTTCTTTTTCCTATTCTAACTACCTAACATTCCCCCCTCAAGAGATGGGAGGCCCAATTCTTTGGGAACGAGGGCATAGAAGTCTTTCTGGCTACTTCCTGCTGAGCTGGGATGGTGAGAGGCATTGGGCTTCCCCCTCTTGCTAGTCTTAAGCCTCAGAGTCCTTATAGCAGTGTCCATCTAAGGATGAGTGAGATTTTCTGTGGTTGGCTGTAGTTTTAGGTATCCTTGCTGAACTGGCACTGCATGTTGTAGCTTGGTGACCTGGGCAGAGACAAAACAGGTTAGACAGTTGAAAAGATATGGAGCAATCATAAGCAGCATCAATATGGTGATAATAGGAATTGGTAGGGGTATTAGTCAACTCCAAATTCCCCTTGCCAGGAGAAGAATCCCCCAAAGAGAGACTGTAGCCATCCCAAGGACTCTCTAGCTCATTCTTTGAGATCCTGTAGGATCTGAATGTTTTCCTTGAGGACTGTGAGGCTTTCTTTAACTTAGCTGGAGGTATTTACCCAGAAACATCATGTCTCATTCAAGATGACTCAAGCCCCTCCTTATTCAGGGATCAGGAAATCTATCTCCTGTCTGTTTTAGGGTACAACCCCTGAAAAGCTGTGTGGCTTTTTAG
Source organism: Madoqua kirkii (assembly GCA_006408675.1). Classification (NCBI taxonomy): domain Eukaryota; kingdom Metazoa; phylum Chordata; class Mammalia; order Artiodactyla; family Bovidae; genus Madoqua; species Madoqua kirkii. The sequence goes on along the minus strand of SJYC01066195.1, from coordinate 19,117 downwards.
CACTATCCTGAGAAATCTTATCCCCAGAAACTTAATTTGGGGGATGTTCATTAGAATGGCACTCATTTGCAGTCCTGAATAGGTATCTGAGATCTCCCGGGGGCTGACGGGTGTATTGAGTGTCCTCTTCTGTTTTCTTTCATGGCTTGACTAGTGAGTAGTGAATCCAGGAGTCATGTCCTGGTATCTTCACTGCTGTGGGGGTAGAAAGTATTACAGGGTAGGAGCCCTCACATGTGGGATGGAGTTGAGACTCTGGGGACCCACCCTTCCGGACTTTAATTAGGACTTGAGTCCCTGGAGCATATAGTGATGGCTTTTTAGAATCTTTTGGGTCCTGGTTGACACCCCAAAGCATATGCCTTGTTGGAACTGTCCAATGGCCATGGTATAAGACTGGAGGGTCTGAGCCTCTGGATCTAGGAAGAGGTCATTGACATAAACAAAAGGTCTCCCATATAGCATCTCAGAAGGACTAAAACCAACCTGTTCCTTAGGGGCAATATGGGTGTGTGGAGGACAGCTATTGGTAAAGCCTCCTTCCATCCCAGGGAGGCCTCCTGGGTTATCATTTTTATCTGCCAATTTTAGTAATTGGCTGGCTCTTTCTACTTTTCCTGAAGACCGAGGCCTCCAGGCCCAATGGAGATGATAAGTAATACCCAATGCTTTAGAGACCTCTTGGGTGACCTTAGAAGTAAATGATGTCCCATTATCAGTTTGTAATGACCTGGGCAGACAAAATCTTGGAATGATTTCATGAAGCACTTTTTTTTTTTTTACCACCTCCTCAGCCTTCTCAGTCCAGGTGGGAAAGCCTTATCCATCTTGTGAATATATCTATCATGACTAATAGGTATTTATATCCTTGAGAGACTGGCATCTGGGTGAAGTCCATCTGCCAGTCCTCTCCTGGGTAGGTCCCACATCATTGGACAGGCTGGGCCAGCTAGGGTCTTTGAGCTCCTTGGGGGTTAATTGGCAAGTGGGACAAGAGGAGACCACTTGCCCTATAGTCGTTTGGAGGCCTGTTCCTCTGAAGGACCTTTCTAGTAATCTTTGGAGGGCTTTCTCCCCTAAATGAGTAGTGATAAGTAAGGAGTTAACCAACTTCCTTTGGAGGTTCCCAGGTAGAAAAAGGAGTCCCTCCTTGTGGAACCACCCCATATGATCTTCTCAAAAGCCCTCTCTCATAGCTTTAAGAGTTTCACCTTCAGGATATGAAGGAGTTTCTGGCAAATTAGTCTGTGGAACTAAGGTGGCAACCCCTATTAGGTTATTGTTCTGTAATGCTGTTCTCTTAGCTGCCTGATCAGCTGCAAAAATCTGAAGTGACGGATGGACCAGCGTTATAGTTCAGTTTTATTGGCAAGTAAAGGAAAATACATCCTTGAGGCATAAGGGCAGGTCGACCCAAAGGATGTGAAGAGAAGTCTTTGGCTCAATTTTGGCTCCTCTTTTTATACGCTTTTTCTCCTCCATCCTGCCCTATGTAAATTGGGCTAGCCAGGAGGGCTGTTTGTTTTACTTGAGGTCTTCACGCCAGTCCTCAGACCTTCCTTTGTTCTATTTTTGCGGGCTTTTCCTTTCTTTGTCTTTTAGCCACCGCCATTTTGGACTCCTTTTTCCTATTCTACCTACCTAACAGTGTGATGAAATCTTCCTGTCCATTTCCATGCCCCCAAATGTCGTCCCAGCCATAGACATGATCGGCTCCTGACAGTCAATCCAAAGTTTAAGGTCCTCCTTCCGACCTACCGACAGGTCAGTAGTAACCTAACACACTGCCTACACCACTGACTTTTCTTCTTTTCACCACATAGGCCTTTCATCCTCTCACACTGTCACAAGAAGGGTGAGAACAGTACAATAAACTATTTTGAGCGAGACCACATTCATGTAACTTTTATTACAGCATACTTTTCTGTTTTATTTTATTATGAGTCATTATTGTTAATCTCTTACTATGCCTATTGTCATTTCCTACTATGCCTAATTTATAACCTAAACTTTATCATAGGTATGCATGTCTAAGAGAAAAACAGTATCTATGGAGTTTGGTCCTACATGTGATTTCAGGCACCCACTGGCAGCTTGGAACATATTCCCTACAGATGACAGTGGGCACTGTACATATGCATATATATTTCCCCTAGCCACTTATCCATATATTGCAGGAAGAGGGACCCCTTTCAGGGCCCCAAACTGGGTTCTTGTCTAACACTCGGAAATGAATTGTCCAAGGAGACACGTGCTGACAAAGCAAGAGACTTTATTGGGAAAGGGCACCCGGGTGGAGAGCAGCAGGGTAAGGGAACCCAGGAGAACTGCTGTGCCACGTGGCTCACAGTCTCGAGTTTTTTGGTGATGGGATTAGTTTCTGGGTGGTCTTTGGCCAATCATTCTAATTCAGAGTCTTTCCTGGTGGCACATGTATCACTCAGCCAAGATGGATGCTAGTGAGAGAGATACTGGGAAGTGGACGGACACGCAGTGTCTCCTTTAGACATTTCCTGAGCTCTTCCGGTTGGTGGTGGCTTATTGGTTCCGTATTCCTTATCAGGATCTCCTGTCATAAAACAACTCATGCAAATGGTTACTATGGTGCCTGGCCAGGGTGGGTGGTTTCAATCAGTGTGCTTCCCCTAACACATATGCTTGCTTAGCTTTTTAATTTTTGTACAAAAAATAGATATCACTTTGTATGTTAACAAAATATTTGACAAAAAAAAAAAAAAAACAAAACAATGGAAGTGAGCAAAAGAAGAAATTATTTGCTGCAAAAAAATTTGGTTCAAAGGTCATTCATACTGAAAATCATGACCCAAGACCAAGTTTTCCAGTCAGTAATAAATTCTCTTTCTAAATACTCTGAGGTACAACACACACACACACACACACACACACACACACTCACACACACACACTCACACAACATCTGTGAATCAAAAATTAGAATTTTAAAAAACCTTCATATAGCACTATGAGCTTTATATTTTCCTAATATTCAAAAGAATATTCTTGATGAAATCAGTGTGGCTATTACCAACTGTGATTTTTGTTTTTAAACATAGTAATAATGAGATTTGTCAACATTTAGAAGTTACAAAAATCACATGTGGGTGAAAGATTCTTTCAGAGTGGGAGACAGACTGATGGATTGAAAAGTTCACTGATACAGTTTCAGTTTCCCCATTCAATCAGCCTTTAAGAAGTTAAGACTTGCTGAGCTACTGTTGAACTGAAGAGGAAAGTTCTGAGAAGACTATTAAATACTCTTCCCTTTTCTAGTTAAATATCCCTCCGAGATCAAATTTTCTTCAGATACTTCAACCAGAACAACATATCACAAGGGATTACAAGCCCAGGATACTGCTGGAATCCAGTTTTCCTCTATTAAACCAGACATTAAAGAAACTGTCAAGTATGAAACAATGACATTCTTCTAATTAATTTTATTCCAAAACATGTTTTATGCAAATACTTATTTTAACAGGCAGTGGATTTATTACTGTCAGTTTAAAATATTTTAAAAACTCTAGTTATCAATTTCTAAGATAGTAAATATCCACATAAACAAAAGTTCTCAGTAATTTTTAAGGGTGTAAATGGGTTTGGGAGAGGAAGTCTGAGAATGGCTAAATAAAGCCATTAGGAAGTTCTAGAATCTAACAACTTCTGACAGAGAGATGGAAAAATTGTTAGCAAGGAGTCTTATTTATTTGACATACCTGTTGTCTCAGGAAGGGTTAAGGATATTAGAATTCAGACTTCCCTCGTGGCACAGTGGATAGGAATTCACCTGCCAATGCAGGCAACATGGGTTGTACCCCTGATCCAGGAAGATTCTACATGCCATGCAGCAGCTAAGCCCTGGAGCCACAACTACGGAGCCTGTGCTCTAGAGCCAGGGAGCCACAGCAAGAGAAGCCAACGCAAGGACAAGCCTGTCCACTGCAGCTAGAGAGGAGCCCCCAGCTCGCTGCAGCTAGAGAAAGCCCACATGCAGCAATAAAGATCCAGTGCCCCTATAAACAAATAAAATCACATTCTAAGAAAAGTTCCAGTTATCCATGCAACTTCTAAGCTTTCTAGTTGTTGTGACGAATTGTAAACGAATTACTTTAATATAAAAGAAATTTTCCTATAAGTAATAAAAAGTGCAAAAGTATGAAAGATTTTGATCCCTTGCTTCAGGATAAGATGGTACTTTATTAAAAGAAAGGAGAAAAAAAAATAAGAAAGGAAATTGATACTAGAAGGTAAGAGTTTGGGAACTGTTCTAGAGAAAATAGCCACTAAGAAACTTTGTGATAGGGACTTCCCCGGCGGTCCAGTGGTTAGGGCTCCCCATCTCCACTGCAGGAGGCATGGGATCGGATCCTGGCTGGGGAACTAAGATCCCACATGCCATGCAGCCAGAAAAAGAAGATATAAACTCTGCAATAAACAGAATTACATACCAAGAAAAGACTGGAATCTCTAACTTGGCTGAAGAGATATTTGAAACAAGGGTAATATGTCAGCTAAAATATAACTTCAAGTTAAGAAACATTCTCTATTCCTGTAGTTTTTATAAAGTATAACATCAATGTAAATAACCAGAGAAAACATAATTTTTATCCGTGTAATTTTTCAGCTGCCTTGTCACCACTAGCTGGGCGATGGCCATGGTGACAAATAACAGCCCTTAAGCTGACAATCTGTAATACAGAAAGTTCACATATGGAGAGCTGGGAATTCACTTCAGGTAATTTAATTTTCCCTCTCTATCCAGCAGGGAAAATGGCTCAGATATTTTCCAGAGTAAATGATCACGTTCCCCTGAAGATGATTCTAGAGGTACCGTATTTTAACGCTAGTTAATTGAGCTGGTGATTCCGTCAACACTCTGCTTCACTAGCTACACGCAGAAGCTCAATGGACTGTAACACAGCGCTGGCCTGAAAGGGCTATTGAATTACTCCATTGCTGCACACCCTTCAGTCGCAAGGATGCTGACTTGATGGTGATCCAGATGGAGGCTGATGGTTGGAACTCACTGATGTCTTTGTACCACTGGCCATTTTTTTTTTTTTAATGTTCATTCATTTAAGCCCTGTCACAGCACATCTACTGTCTCATAAGTTAGCAGTTAAGAGAAAATACAAAAGCTTGTTTTTAAAAAAATTGGATTAGTGGTCTACTCTCTCTGAGTGAGAAGCTATGGATGAAAAAGCGTATGATTTAATAATAACTGCATTATAACAATCGTTACAATGTCAGGTTCCAGATAACTGAGGACACAAGTACAGAAGGTGTTTGTGGATTTTTGGCAATGAGCATCCATTGTCTCTTTGCCATAGAATACTCATTGCCTTTTGAGGACGAGCTCATCTCCCATTGAATTTAATCTGGTGGAACTTGTTAGACAGATGTTTCTGCCTTGCCAAGCTGATGGCTGGGCACACGACCCAAACTTGATGCACCTTCCATGCAACTTAAATCTTGACTAGAGTGCCAGGAACTGAGAATGGCTTCAGGGATTTATTCTAGAGGCACAAACCAGGAAAAGCTGTTCTCGCTCCCACTTCATTCCTGCCTTTTCCGTTCTCCAGTTACCTGGGCTCCTGTCCATAGATCTCTGCTACTCCAGCCACGGATTCTCTGAATTCCTGATTCCTGTCCAGAAAACTTCTTTTTATCAATTAACTGGAGGATAACTGCTTTACAATATTGTATTGGTTTCTGCTGTTTGTCCCCTCCCTCCTGAGCCGCTCTCCCACCTCCCACCCCATCTTACCCTTCTAGGCTGTCACAGAGCGCAGGTTTAAATTCCCTGAGCCATACAGCAAATTCCCACTGGCTATCTATTTTGCTAAAATAAACAAACAGCTCCTATCGCCCAATACCCAAAAAACAAACAACCCAATCAAAAAGTGGGCAGAAGATCCAAACAGACACTTCTTCAAAGAAGACAATACAGATGGGTAATAAACACATGGAAACTGCTCAACATCGCTCATTACTAGAGAAATGCAGATCTGAACTACACTGAGGTATCACCTCACACCAGTCAGAATGGCCATCATCAATGGCTATGATGATGTGTGGAGAGAGGGTGTGGAGAAAAGGGAACTCTCTTGTAGTACTGGTGGGAATGCAAACTGATGCAGCCACTATGGAGAACAATGACTATGGAGATTCTTTAAAAAACTAGGAATAAAACTACCATATGACCCAACAATCTCAGAAAACTTCCTTTTTGCTTAAGTTAGTCAGAGCCTAGCCATCCAGTTTTTGGCTTGCAACCAAAGAGGCCCCATATAAACAAGTGTTCCCATATGTATTACATTTAAACCTGCTAAGAGGAGTTGTAATTTCTTGTTACCTAAAGAACATTAGTCAAGACTTTCCTGGTGGTCCAGTGGCTAAGGTTCTGCGCACCCAGTGCAGGAAACCTGGGTTCGATCTCTTGTCAGGGAACTAGATCCCACACGCTGCATCTAAGACTCAGGCAGCCAAATAAATAAAAATAAATGTCAAAAAAGTCTCAGCCAAAAAAAAAAAAATGTCTTAGCCATGTGCAAGAATGTGCTGCCATAAATCCCTCAAACCTTGGTCAATTCAAACACCCTAAGTATTCATGAGAACAAAGAACTGAAAGAATCACTGCACAACACACACTCTGCACCAGGCATTGCACTCAACCCTAGGGCAGATATTGGCCTCAAGTTCACACAAGCCTCAAATTGAGATACCTAGCTCCAGCTGAGGTTGTGCACACACTTGCCCTGTACATGAGTATTTAAAGCATCGGTTTATTAAGTAAACATGCCATAGTTTTTGACTCCCCATTTTATCTTTTGGGGGATTTCTTCATAGCATCTAACATTCCACAGGCATTGGGCCCCTGTCACCTCTGCTGGGGGCTTGGAGCCGGTCACACAGGCCTTGTTGGCTGTGGCAGGACTGGACTCCTCTCTCCAGGGCAGTGGGGGCCTCAGAGGGGTTTGGTCCACACCTGAGAATCGCTGGGACCATTTTTCCACGTTAATCATCTCTGTCCTCTTTTCACTGCTGCCTGCCAAGGGGAGTATTTTTAGCCTTATTTTACAAATGGGGAAACCAAGGCTAAGAATAGGCTAAATAATTCCCCAGTTCACACTGCTGGAAATGGTCAAGCCAGCAGAATAGTACAGGCCTGACTCCCAAATTCAAGCCTCTTCCACTGACTGCTTCTGGCCTCTCCACTGCCTGGCAGAATTTTAAGAAATACTGGGCACCACTGGACAGAAGGGCAGTGTTACAGGCTGCAGGGCAGCCCCCTCAAATTCAGTGTCTGAAGTTCTAACCCTTACTATCTGTGATGTGAACATATTTGGAGATGGGGTCCTTTAGTTACAACGAGTGCATAGAGTGGCCCCTTAACAGCATGACCAGGGTCCTCGTAGAAAGAGGACATCTGCCCTGGATATATTCCAGTGTCTCCTAGTTTACAGTCTATGGGAACTCGACTAGAATGCATATCCTACGTACTGTTGTGTGAAAACTGTATAAATCTTAATTATGTTGAATTGGTTCATAATGCTTCTCTGGTCAGCTATAGCCATCCACTTCTCTTTCTGTTCTGTTAATTTTTAAGAGTTTGATATTGAAACTCCAACTAAAAATCTTGATTTTACATGTTTTTTGTCTTGTGTCATGCATGCATGCTCAGTTGCTCAGTCGCGTCCAACTCTGCAGCTTCATGGACTATAGCCCACCAGGCTCCTCTGTCCATGGGATATCCCAGGCAAGAATATTAGAGTGGGTTGCCATTTCCTCCCCCAGGGGATCTTCTCAAACCAGGGATTGAACTTGAGTCTTTTGCATCTCCTGCATTGGCAGGCAGATTCTTTACCATTGCACCACCTGGGAAGCCCAATTTACCTATTTAATAAAAATAATTGTAGTATATAGTGGAACTATATGTAACTGTGTTCTGTATTTTCCAAGACTCTTGTGAATGTTTTATCATACTTTCATAATTAAAAAAATAAAATGAGATATGATACTTTCTGGTCCCTTGTGCATTCTCTGGTCAAAAACTAATGGGATATCCAATATTATGTGGCAGCCAGGATGGGAGAGGAGTTTGGGGGAGAATAGATACATGTACGTGTATGGTTGAGTCCCTTTGCTGTTCACCTGAAACTATCGCATTGTTAAGCGGCTATCAGTTCAGTTCAGTTCAGTCACTCAGTTGTGTCCGACTCTTTGCAACCCCATGAATCACAGCATGCCAGGCCTCCCTGTCCATCACCAACTCCCGGAGTTCACTCAGACTCATGTCCATCGAGTCGGTGATGCCGTCCAGCCATCTCATCCTCTGTTGTCCCCTTCCCCTCCTGCCCCCAATCCCTCCCAACATCAGAGTCTTTTCCAATGAGTCAGCTCTTCACAGGAGGTGGCCAAAGTACTGGAGTTTCAGCTTTAGCATCATTCCTTCCAAAGAAATCCCAGGGCTGATCTCCTTTAGAATGGACTGGTTGGATCTCCTTGCAATCCAAGGGCTATACCCCAATACAAAATAATAATAAAAAAAGAGGACATTTGGACACAGACATGTACACGTGAAGACATAGGAGGAGGGCGGCATCAGAAGTGCATGACACTTTGATCTTGGCCTTCTAGCCTACAGAACCACGAGGAAACCTATTTCTGACAGTTAAGTTGTCAGTCTGTGGTGCTTTGTTATGTCGGCCTGGAGCAAAGAAGCCACCTTGGGAGTTTTGTCACCTTCTTTGCTTTCTTTGTGGTTGACTCTGTTTTTTTTCCACAGATGCCCCCATTCCTGGCAGATTTCCTGATACAACCCTCCAGTTGTAGGGCTGTATCAGAGCTTTCTACATCCAGAGCTTTCTGCACCTGGTCTTCTTCCATAAATTAAAGTCATTGTCAGGTTAATCTTCAAAGCGTTTCCTTCCTACCACATGGTGATGCAGAGCAGAAGATTAAGCCATTCAAGCTAATCTCTGCAGTCATCAATATTAACCCTCCAAGTTGAGGTAAAGCCTTTAATTCAAAGACATTAAGAATGTTAAGACATAATTAAAGCTCTTAAAGAATGTCAGGTACCAGGAGTTAATCAGAAGAGAGATTTCTGAGTTACGGGAACTTTCAGCATCTTTTGAATCATTCTCCAAAACTCATCCAAAAGGCTGATTCCACTGAAAGAAATCTTCTGGCAGATGGAGGGGCTGAGAAGCTCTGTGTAAATTTACTCTCATTTACAATCTCATGACTTGTTTGGCTTCACTAACTGAATCAGTTTCTTGTGTATTTTATTCTCTTAAAAACAAAAAATCCAAAGACAGAACTAACCTAATGCCTTTAGGCACCTGTATTTTGTCTTCTGGAGACTTTTTAGTGTGATAATTCCCTCAATCCCTCTGCAATTCTTTATTAAGTTTTAATGTGGTTTAAACTCTCCATCTGTAGACAATGTATTGTTTCCCCCTCCTTGCCAGTAGGTCTATAGTCCCCAGTAGTCTGTTTTAGAGCTCCTCCTGGTGGTTTAAAGCTATTATGACACATCCATCTGTGGCCTCTACATCCATTTCAGTTTGCGGTGATTGCTAAGACCTGCTCACCCAAATAATAACACGGGTTCTGTTTGCAATAGACTGCAGCAGAATGATGCTCAGCTTTACAAATTAAGAATAATGACTCAAAGTGTGACTGTCCGCAAAGGACAGGAAAGTTTTGTGGGGGCAGGTTACAATCACTCTAGCAAATGCTGTGACTATAAAATATACTCTGAGATGATAACACAGGGAAGGAAATGTGGTGTCTTAGCTGAGTCAGTGATCATAAGAGAAGATTTAATCAGGGCTTAGGAGAAGCACATTTATTTTTGGCACTAAGTCCAGAGAAAATGTTTTCCTGGTGGTTCTTATCAGGAGGACAGGAGCAGTGGACTGAACAATGTCTTTAAAAATATCTACTGTAAACACAGTAATGAATTACTCAGGGGTGCCTCGTATAGAAAAGATCTCAAGAAAGATCATCACGGTTCAGTGAGTAACTTTCTGGGTGGGGAGCCTAAGCAACATGGCCACCATAACCAACACTAGGGCACTCTGACCTTGGTACAGCAATATGAGTAGAGGAAGGGTTAGACTGTGTCCTTCAGGTGTCCTCCACAAAGACAGCTTTTCTTAATGACATTTGATAAATATTTTTAAAAGGTCTCCCAGAATAATACACGCATATGGTAAAGTAGCATGAAATAAAATTCATATTTTGTGGCAAGACATGAAAAATTTAAACATAAAATATTTCCTCTTCCTTTTGGCTTTCCCTCTCCCCACCACTGTGTACTGTATATCTGCATTACGCATTGAACCTCCCCCCAGGGGCAGAAATACCTGCTCAGCCAGCATCAACAATACAACACCTAAAGGAAACATTCCTTCTTGATTATGTAAGGGGCTAGAACTGGATTGTGTAAACTGTCAATAATGTGCCATTTGGTTTTTTCCATAGCCCTCTGTCTCAAAAAATTATATAACTGTTTATTGACCTCTTGTGGGTATAATAGTTCTTGGAGCTTTCTAACATTCTGTTCCCGGGTTATCATCCTCAACTTGGCTCCAATAAAATACTCCATTTATTTCTTAGATTGACTGGTTAATTTTTCATGGACAGTATCAAATAGTAGATAACAGCTTAGACACAAGAAATAGTCATCCCTGATCCTCCTCACCCCTTTAGACTCATTCTTCAGAGGCGTTTATTATTGGGTTGGCCTAAAGTTTGGAAAAACTCAAAAGACCTTTTTATCATGCATGATCTAAATTTCACAGCATTGTGTGTAGAAGTTTTCCCCTTATTTCGTGGACCTGTTCAATTGGTAGAGGAAAATCCCATGGACGGAGGAGCCTGGTAGGCTGCAGTCCATGGAGTTGCTAAGAGTCAGACATGACTGAGTGACTTCACTTTCACTTTTCACTTTCATGCATTGGAGAAGGAAATGGCAACCAACTCCAGTGTTCTTGCCTGGAGCATCCCAGGGACGGCGGAGCCTGGTGGGCTGCCATCTATGGGATCGCACAGAGCTGGACACAACTGAAGCGACTTAGCATTAGCAGCAGCCCTTCTGGACTTACTATTCAGATGCTGAGCCTAAGGACATGATCCTTTAATTTTCTTATATTTTCTCTCCTGCTATCTAGTCTTCTTCGTTCTACTTCCTGGGATATTTTCTCAACTTTACTTACCAACCTTCCATAGTCAGTTGATCCTTTGTGCCTCTTTTCTCTCATTTTCTATTTTTACGGGCATATCCTTACCCATTTATTATGCTTTACAAGCTCTGCTTTTACTATTAACATTGAAGTTTTTTTCCAAGAGCTCTTATTTTGTTCCTAATTATTCTCTTTGATAGCATACTGTTCTGTTTTTCTGTGGTTCTTCATGAGTCTACTAAAAATGTATTTACAAATCTATTTTATAAATTTTCTCTCTTTATATTTGATTTTTATGCTGTTGGGATTTCCTCCTATTTCTAGTGATTCATGATCGACATTTTTATTTAAGAGAAAGCTTGTATGTGAAGTTGCTTAGTTGTAGCCAACTCTTTGTGACCCCATGGACTGTTGCCCACCAGGCTCCTTTGTCCATGGGATTTTCCAGGCAAGAATACTGGAATGGGTTGCCATTTCCTTCTCTAGGAGATCTTCCCCACTCAGGGATTGAACCTGGGTCTCCAGCATTGTAGACAGATGCTTTACCATCTGAGCCACCAAGGAAGTCAAGAGAAGGCTTAAGGACCCACAAATGCCAAAATGAGATTAGATATTTATGCTAGGCAGCCAAAACCCACACTAGAAACTTTAAAACTCTCCAGAAAACATTCACATTTTTAGTAAATAGTCTTCTGGATTTTCTCCCAGAATTAAACGCTACATTTCCTAAATACTTTGAGTGGTTAGGTAGGCTGGTGAGCTAGAGCTGTCCTCTGTGGTGGTGGTTAGTCACTCAGTTGTGTCTGACTCTTTGTGACCCCATAGAATGTAGCCCGCCAGGCTCCTCTGTCCATGGACTTCTCCAGGCAACAATACAGGAGTGGGTAGTCATTTCCTTCTCCAGGGGATCTTCCCAACCCAGGGATCAAACCCGGGTCTCCTGCATTGCAGGTGGACTCTTTACCACTGAGCCACCCGGGAAGCCCATCCTTTGTGTGCCAGACCTTTTATCATTTCCCTGGGTCTTACTCCTGTCCTCCATCAGGTCTTCTGACTCTGAGCCTAGAGACTCCTCCAGTCTCCAGAAGGCAGGTGGCTTCCGCCTGTCCTGCAGCATCCCCGGAGCACAGCCCGGATGGCTGATCCTTCTGCTGTATCACCTGACAATATGCTCCCCCCCATTTACATGGTCCACCCATTTGTTGATATCTCTCATATGCTGTTGATACTTCTCATGTTCATTGCTATTATAAATATTATCTTAATGTATTTCTATCATTTTATTTCATTTGGAGGAATAGAAGAGAAAAATGCTCAGTTTTTTCCATAAGTACTCAATGGCAGTCAACTTCAGATTATGCTGTTATATACTCAACTATGTCACCTCAAAATTCAAATGTTGAAACCAGCTAGAAGCAGAATGAATTCTGCTCTGCACCCTGAGCTTTGGCGCACCATGCTGTACTCTAAACTAGCAAGTGCTCTGCCAAATTAAATATGTTCTGCTGAATGTGATATTTATTGCTTGGCCTATAAGATATTTATTTTGTGTGTGAAAATAATTTTTACTTATAATGGCTGAAAAATGCACGCAAATTGTAGTGTTGAGTCACACAACCTAAGATAAGTGCTTAAAGGGAAATTTCACAACAGTTGCTTAAAGAATCTTTTAGAAAATGTTGAGGATATAGAATGCATGGTAGCCAACTTCGAAGATGGCTATACTAGATTTCTGTGGCTGTTAAAAAAATTTCCTGCAGACTTGGTGACTGAAAACAGAAATGTATTTGTTCATAGCTCTGGAGGCCAGATGTCTGAAATGTACCATTGGGTCAAAATCAAAGTGTTGGTGGGGCCATGAGTCCTTTGGATGCTCTTGGGGAGAACACCCTCCTTGCCTCTTCCAGTTTCTAGTGCCTCCTAGATTACTTTGGCTTGGGGCCACATCTTCAACTCTGTCTCTGCTCCACATGTATATTACCTTCTCCTCTGTGTGTCTGTAAAAATGCCATCTACCACTCTCTCACAAGGATATTTGTGATGGAATTTATTTGTGTCATTCACTTGGAATATGCAGAATAATTTTCCCCTTTCAGGATTTTTAAAAAATATCTATTTAATTTGGCTGTATCAGGTCTTAGTTTCAGCATTTGGGATCTTCATTGTGGTGTGCAGGCTCAGTAGTTGCAGTGTGTGGGCTTAGTTGCCCTGTAGCACGTGGGATCCTAGTTATGTGACCAGGGATTGAACCTGTGTCTCCTGCTATTCAAGGCAGAGAAATTCCTCAGGATTCTTAACTTAATCACATCTGCAAAGACTGCCATATAAGGTAATGTTCACAGGTTCCAGGAATTAGGATTTGCTAGTTTTTGGACCATAAAGAAGGCTGAACACCAAAGAATTGATGCTTTCAAACTGCAGTGTTGCAGAAGACTCTTGGAGAAGACCCTTGGACTGCAAGGAGATCGAACCAATCCATCCTAAAGGAAATCAGTCCTTAATATTCATTGGAAGGACTGATGCTAAAGCTCCAATACTTTGGCCACCTGATGCAAAAAGCTGACTCATCAGAGAAGACCCTGATGCTGGGAAAGATTGAAGGCAGGAGGAAAAGGGGACAGCAGAGGATGAGATGGTTGGATGGCATCACCGACTCAACGAACATGAGTTTGAACAAACTCCAGGAAATAGTGAAGGATAGGGAAGCAGGGCATGCTGCAGTCCATGGGGTCACAAAGAGTGCAACACAACTAAGCGACTGAACAACAACGATTTTTTGGTGAGGAATGAGATTCTGACCCCAATCACAATGCATTGTTTCTTTCTGCATGACCAAGCGATTCTCAGACACTAGCTGGATGTCCTGAAAGTCAACTCAATTCTGACACTGTTGACCTAGAGACAGCCTCAGATCCCCCAGGGTAAGGGCTCAGACCTACCTTCCCCATCCTACCACTGACCCAACTTTGGAGGCCATTTGCAAACCCAGGTTATCACCTGTGCTTCTGATCACCTAGTTATAGATTGAGAGTGTGTTAGTCATTCAATTGTGTCGGACTCTTTGTGACCCCATGGACTATAGCCTGCCAGACACCTTTGTCCATGGACTTCTCCAGGCAAGAATCTGGAGCGGGTAGCCATTTCCTCCTCCAGGGGATCTTCCTGACCCAGTGATAAGACATGGGTCTCCTGCATCGCAGGCAGATTGTTTACTGTCCGAGCTACGAGGGAAGTCATTGAGGGTTCCAACAAATCCCTCTTTACTTACTAGGTCACCAATTTATTAATAAAGGGTTTAACTCATGAACAGCCAAATTTAAGAGACACATAGCCCAAGATACGGAGAAAGGAAAGTGGAGCAGTCCACCCTCCCCACAAACCCATGTGTTCACCACCTGGAAGCTCTCCCAGCCCTGTCCTTCGGGGTTTCTATGGAGGCTTCATGGCACAGGCGTGGTTCATTAAACCACTGGCCACTGATAACAGTTCGATCTGCCCAGCCATTCTCTGGAGGGGTTGTGGGGAGGGGTAATTGTAATTTCCAATCCTCTGATAACATAATTGCTTCCTCTGGTGACCAGCCCTTATGCTCAGGTTGCTTCGGGACTTTCCAAAAGTCACTGCCTGAACCGAACAAAAGTTACCCTTATGGCACTTCATAGGAAATGCCAAGGGTTTTAGGAGCTCTGGGCCAGAAATAGGGATGAAGACTAAATGAATGTCCTGATTATAAACCACAGGAGAAGAATGGAGTGACAGAGGATGAGATGGTTGGATGGCATCACCAGCTCAATGGACATGAGTTTGAGCAAACTCTGGGAGATATGCAAGGATGGGGAAGCCTGGCGTGCTGCAGTTCATGGGGTCTCAAAGAGACCCACACGACTAAGCAATGAACAGCAATAAATCACAATTCATAAGCAGCATGATTCTCTGTCACAGTGGTCCCGGGAATGCCCCTCTCCTAGTGTTCACAGCCGTGTCTAGTTCTCTCAGTTGTTGTGACCAATGACATAGAGCACAAGTGAGGAAGGACTGCAGCTGCCGTCTCAAGTTCTCTGCCCCCCCAGCCCCTCATCACCCATCATTCTGGAGGAATCCAGCTGCCAGGTCTTAGAGACAACTAGACAACTCAATGAGAGGCCATGTGGAGAAGAAACAGGACTTCAACCCAGCAGCAACTGTGTATCCCAGCTTTAACTACCCGAGTAAGCCTCCTTGGAAATGGACTTCAGGTCACTGCAATCCACGCAGCCAGCTTGCCTGCAACTTCATGAGAAAACCTGAGACAGACAGAACCACCCAGCTGCTCCCACATTCCTGACCCGCAGAAGCCATGAGGTGATTAATGCTGTTTGAAATCACTAAACTTTGAGGTTAATTTGTCAAGTAGCAATGGATAATACAGAAAGACTAGATTGGTGTGCAGTTAGGGACTGGTGGGAACCTACCGATACTGTGAGAAGCCTCATAAATATCATTACAGTCTGTATTATTGTCCAAAAATTATATAAAAGATAGAAGAGTTATAGTAGGAAGCTTGTCTTGATAACATGGGCTTTTAAACACCAAAAAGAACAACTCCCGTGGCAGATTCATGTCAATGTATGGCAAAACCAATACAGTATTGTAAAGTAAAATAAAGTAAAAATAAAATTAAAAAAAAAAAAAAGAAAACAACTGACAATGCTGGGACTGTGCTGCCAGGGGGACCATGCTATGATGACTGTGTTTTCCTGATTTCATCTGGGCTCCTATTTTCTGGAAAGCATCCCTTAAATGAGTATTGATGTCGCTGAGTTGCCAAGTCAAGTCCAACTCTTTTGCGACACCATGGACTGTAGCCCACCAGGCTCCTCTGTCCATGGGATTTTCCAGGCAAAGATACTGGAGGATACTGGACACTGCCATTTCCTCCTCAGGGAATCTTCCTGACCCAGGGATCAAAGCTTTGTCTCTTGCATTGGCAGGAGGATTCTTTACCGTTGAGCCAATGAGTACAGATGTAATCTAGAAATTGCAAGTTTAAACAAAAATTAGAAACTGTTTTACCTTTTTAATTTGTAAAGAGGAAGACAAGTTAAAACTTAATTTTGATGGGTTGGATTTCTGGTGAGAGTACAAACTAGTGTACTACGTCTCTAGGGAAATTCAGCAAATGTATGAAAAGCTTAAAAATATGCTTTATTGTACTTCAATTTTTCTTAATAACCTTAATTTGTTAAGATTCAGCTTATAGAACAAATTCAGCAAGGTTGCAGGTTATGAAATCAATATGTCAAAATCAGTTGTATTTCTATATACTTGCAATGAATAATAAAAATGAAGTTCAGAAAAAATCTCATTTGAAATATCAAAATGGACATACTTCGGAATAAATTTATAAAAAAGGCTAGAAAACATATACTCTGAAAACTATAATAAAACCATAGTGAAGGAAAATTACTGAAAGAAAATACTGACAGAGTAAACAATTGGGCAAACATCCATGTTTATGGACTGGAAGATTTACTGTTAGGATGAGAATATTCTTTAAACTGATCTACAGATTCAGTGCAATCTCGATCAGAATTCCAGCTGACTTTTTAGAAATTGACAAACTAATTCTAACATGCATATGACATTGCAAAGGGCCTAGAATAGCCAAAAACAATTATGAAAAAGAAGAAAGAAGGAAAACGCATACTTCCCAATTTCAAAATTAATATAAAGCGATAGTAATCAAGACAGTGAGGTACTGACATGAGAAAGGTCAGACACATGGATCAGTAGGAAAGGATTAAGGGTCCAGAAATAAACCTATACATCTATAGTCAGCTGATTTTCTATAAGGGTGCCAAGACTATTCAATGAGAAAAGAATACTCTTAAACAAATGATGTTAGGTAATACAATACGTAAAAGAATAAAGTTAGATTTTTACTGTACACCATATCAAAGTAACTCGAAACAGATCAAAGTCCTAAATATAAGAGCTAAAACTATAAAACGCTTGTAATAAAACACAGTGGTAAACTTATGATTTTGAATTTGGCAAAGGATTCTTAGATATCACAACAAAAACATAAATAAAAAAAAAATTAGGTGAACTGGACTTCATCAAGATTGAAACCATGTGCTTCAAGGACACTGTCATGTAAGTAAAATGACAACCCACAGATGAGAGACAATATTTGTAAATTACATATCTAGTAAAGGCCTGGTGTCTAGAATATATAAAGAACCCTTATAACTTGATAATGAAAAGGTAAATAACCCACAGAAGATATATAAATGGCCAATAAGCACCATCCGAAGATGCGTGACATCATTAGCCATCAGGAAAATGCAAGTCAAACATACAGTGAGATACTACTTCGTACCTATTAGGATATCTAGAATCAAAAAATCAGATGAGAAGAAGTGCAGGCAAGGATATGGAGAAATCAAAATCCTCATACACAGTTGGTGGGAATGTAAATTGGCACAGCCACTTTGGAAGAGTCTGATAGTTCCTTAAATGATTAAACATAGAGTTATCATATGATTTCAGTAATTCCACTCCCAGGTACAAACTCAACAGAAATAAAAACATATCCAAACTGAAACCTGTATGGGAAAACAACCCCAATGTCCATCAACTGATGAATGAATAAGCACAACGTGTTACATCCACAAATGGAATATTACTTGACCATGAAAAGAAATGAAGTATGGATACATGCTATGCATAAACGAATGCTGAAAAGTGGAAAGAGTCCTCAGCAGATGATCACATATGATTGCACTTCTGTGAAATGGCCAGAACACAAAAATCTGTAAAGACAGAAAGTTGCTTAGTGGTTGCTCATGGCTATTGGTACTGGTTGTGTGGAATGTGTGTGTGTGTGTGTATGTGTATATGCATGTCATGTCTGACTCTCTGAGACCCCATAGACTGTAGCCCACCAGGCTCCTCTCTCCATGGGATTCTCCAGGCAAGAATACTAGAGTGGGGTGCCATTTCCTTCTCTAGCAGAATCTTCCCCACCCAGGGATTGAACCCACCTCTCCTGTGTTTCCTGCATTGACAGGCAGATTCTTGACCTCTGCGCCACTGTATGGGGTAGTAAGAATGAAATCTAGGGAGTTATGAGTGTGACAGCTAAAGCTTAAAGAGTTTTTCTTTTTAGAGTGATGAAAATAATTCTAAAATTTACTGTGGTGATGGTTGTACATATTTGTAAACATATGACAAATTACTAAATTGTACAGTTTAAACAGATGATTTTGCATATAAACTGTATCTCTATAAACCTCTTAAAAAAAAAGGAATGATGACTTAAAGCTCTTTACACGTTGGAGCTGAAACTAAAAGTGACCCATCATGACATACTATTTAGTTAATAAAAAATAGTTTTAGTAGGTGAATATTTATTGACACTGGATCATATTTATAACATCTTGTTGAATAAAAATAGCAACCTATAAAATAATAGATATGATCCTATTTTATAAAATACTTTTACATACATAGAAAAATATGTTTAAGGATAAGTGTTGAAAGTGAAGAGAAACAAATTATTGCATATTAATGCATTTATGTGGAATGGTACAGATGAACCTATTTCCAGGGCAGGGATAGAGATGCAGACACAGAGAAGATGCATGTGGACTCAGGAGGAGGGGGAGGGGGGATGAAGTGGGAGATATGGATTGACATATATACAGTACCATATATGAAACAGCTAGCTAGTGGGAAGCTGCTATAAAGCACAGGAAGCCCAGCTCGGCGCTCTGTGATGACCTAAAGGGTGGGATGGGGGTGGGGTGGAGGGAGGTCCAAGAGGGAGGGGATATATGTATGCATATAGCTGGTGCACTTTGTTGTACAGCAGAAACTAATACAACGTTGTAAAGCAACTAGACCCCAATAAAAATAAACAACAA